>JARHVA010006529.1:0-57500 GCA_037957365.1 Torreya grandis | reverse complement strand
TCTCTACACACACATGTATCTATGTATGTATAATTAATATAATAAATACTTAATATATAAATAATGTATTATATGTATATAATTTAACTTTTTTTAATATCCATGAGTCTAACTTTTATTCACACCTCTCTCTCTCTCTCTCTCTCTCTCTCTCTCTCTCTCTCTCTCTCTCTCTCTCTCTCTGTGTGTGTGTGTGTGTGTGTGTGTACACATGTATGTATATATAATTAATATATTATTATATATAATATAGAATTTTTTTATCTATGAGTCTAAATTTTATTTATTTTTAGAATTTAATATAGATGTGTTAATTTATATTTTAATGATTGATATGCAATGTCTACCCCTTGTTGATGCTATAGAAACATAAATTTATATATTCCCACCCACTCCATGGGCTATTACATATGAGTATGGTGAGCTAACATCAACATTAAAGAAAAAATATGGCCTTGTGTTTACAATTTATCTTTATGTAGTAATGATATATTTAGTGGGAATACAAATATTTAGTTAGTTTTGCCCAGACACTAAGCTTCTGGGTGCCATTTTATTTACCAGATGTATTCAAATCTCATTTACATGTATTATTACCTCCCAAATACTAAAAATCATGTGTTATTCTATGGTGGAGAAGTCTCATTGAATACATGTGCCAAATGTCATCCTGTTATTTCCATTTTAATCTCTAGCGAGTTGCTTAAAAAATTGCATTTCACCTAAAAATATAATAATCACATGTAGATATTTGAAAGATTAGTATTTTTTCCTTCCCATCTAATAACGAATTTGAAATTAATATGATTTCTCTTCCTATAGACCAAAACCTATGCATTTTTAGACAAACTAAATTTAAATTAAGACCCTATTGGCACCAAACTATCTTCCAATGGTCAAAAAGGTGAAAAATGAGAATAAGAGGCAAAGGCACTTTAGTCAAAAGGACCCTTCAAAAAGTGTATTGGGAGTACCAAGACATCCTTCATAGGTCCTAGGAGTGTATAGGAGCTTTGGAAAAATTCATCCAATCAAAGGTAAACATTGGGAAAAGTAAGTTAATGAAAGAAGGGGTCTTAGGAGAGGGATTAGGGATCAATAATACATAATTATAGATATATTTTCAGGCCATAATTACATATTTGACCTAATAAATATATAGATATTTATAAACATAGGTCAAATTTTACTATCAACTCTATCCATCAAGAGAAACTTTAATAATGACAATCCACTCCACATTTCAGTTCAAAAGATAAAACTTCTCATATTTAAAAAAAGAAAACATTAAAATATTAAATAAATATTTACAATAAATTAACTTTATATACTTATAATTATTCAAAAAAAATTAGATAGCCCATCAAAATTTTCCACTTTCACTGGATATAGTGCTTGAAAAAAGTCAATCATATTTTATGTTCATACGACCTTCAAGTTTAAAGTTTATTTAGCAACCTGTCATTATTTTCCCAAAAATTATGTATGTGTATACCACTTTCCTTAAAAATAGATGCATTTTAATGGAACATAGTAAATACAACACCTTGGATTTCATGTTTTTGTATGACTATCTTTGTTATTTTCAGCACCATTGTTATCATTGTTCTTTTTTTAATTTCTTAAAAAAGTCTATCTATGATAATCAATGATTAATAGTATGGAGGCACTATGAAAGGTTTTAGGTTCTGCCTTTGCAACCAAAAATATAACTTTTCTTCAAGGTTTCCAATTCCTTTTCACCAAACATAATAGTATTTTATTATTATTTTTAACATCTAACCAAAATCCTACATGTCATGGTAGAGCAAGACAATGCTATGTATGGCTTACTTGTAAGATGATTTCTCATGTTGTTTAGTTCAAATTGTTCTCTAATTTAATGTAGGAAGGGTTTAGTGTATCTAATGTGTATAACATTATTTCTGGTTTAGAATAAGTTTATTGTTTTTATTTAACCATTAATTGAAATAGTTTAGATAGGGTTAAGAATATAGAATATCTTAAGCACAAGTAGTCCAAGTGGTGTGTCATTGGGTTTTATTCCACATGAGGTTTTCCCACATATCCCTTATGTTCATGGGTTGATATCTTGATCCATGCTTATGTAATTGCTTCTTTATGCATTGCTTGTTTACTAGATTGGTTTGAAAGGTTAATGAATGATATATGTATTTTAAAGAAAATTTTATACACTGATTCACCCCCCCTCCACCTCTTAGTGGTTATGCTTCCAATAATTGGTATTATATTAGGTTCTTTTGAGGAGGCTTGATATCTTGAAGGTGATCCTACAAGCACAAGATGGATAAGATTATGATGGTCATGATTGAGGTTTGCATAAAGGATTGCATGATGGTACTGAAAAGATCGACTAAGAAGAAGAAGGACTATATTGAATCCAATTCAAAAATCAAACCCAAGAATTTTGAAGACATGTTGAAAGAAAGGTTTAGAATTGGCTTCAAGAGTTTTTTGAAGGTAGTATACATAGTTAGCTAGCATGGTATAAGGAATATGTTTCTTGGTTTAGGTTTACACCTAGACCTTATCATAAACTCTAATTGGTCTATTGAAGCATGATATTGATGGGTAATGTAGAATCATGTAAACTCATATATTGTTTTGATAATCTTATACAAGTTGTTCTGAAGGTGTTCACCAAGTTTTTAATATCAAAAATATTGCATCAAGGTATATATAAGGTGTGCATGGTGATAGGGGGAGCATGTGTGAGATGATTTAGAGATTTAGGAAGATTGTTTTGATGTGGTTAGATGATAAGAGTGTTTACAGGTCAATAAGGACAAAGAAGAGGTTATGAGGCATCCATAGATGTCTTAGTAAAGTTTTGGTGTGTCATTTGATTATTTAGAGAGAGAAAAATGTATCATTCTAGCCTAGAAGAAACCAGACCATCCCAAGCTATCATGAAGGTATGATTAGTCTAGTATGTTGGTGCATTTATTATGTGTAATGAAAATTCAAACTCTGGTCAAAGGTTTCATGAAGATGTTGTCTAATGTTCTAAGAAGATCTTATAAAAATTTTATGCCTTGAAGTGTTTCCTAGATCAAGTTATGATCTTCTAAAGTTGGTTTTATGTGTAGTGATGTGCTAGAGTCCATCAAATTTAAGCTTTGGGAAATAGCTATTATAGTTCAAAAATCTAACCATTAGAGTTCAAATTGACTGTATGTGTACATTAGACCTAAGAGCAAATAATTTCTTTTAGAATCCATGGAAGAGGTCATATCAAGATGGTGTAAAAGATAAAGTTATAGTATACTCCATGATGATCATCCTCCAAGTGGTAGTTTGTTTTGAAAGTCTATATGATTTCATTTATTATAAGTCAAAATTGATTGTTAGTTGAAAATGGTAGACAGGATTATTTTGCAGAGTTGTATAGAGTTCTTGGTCACTCAAGATGAGTTTTATAAGTATTTGGAGATGTTATTAAGGTCATATATCATCTATAAATGCATTGTATTTGTTCATCTTGATCCTAGATATGAATAACAAGCTCAAATTGTGACAAAAAAAAGGATGAGAGTTTCAAGGTGAATTGTGACTTCAAACCATAGGTATGTTTTCTTGAATCAAAAGAACTCATTCATGGAATTTAGAGTTCAATGTTTTTTTGAGGGAATGAGTGCAATGTTTCCTTTAAAAAATATCATGCTTGTAATGCATGTGTGAGCTCAAATTGTTGTCTAAGTAGCAAAGATAGAACAAGTAATGGGAGAGTTGAAGATTGGTCTACAAGACCATTACTATTAAAGGTAGAGATTGTTTGCTCATATAATCTAAGGTATTGTGGTGTTCTATGAGTTAGATGATAATTTATTTGTGCCTTGAGAATGTTCTTGAAGTTCTATAAGTGATCATTGTCCTATATCATCACATGAATCTTGTAAACTTGAAATAAGATAGTTATAGTTTTCCTTTGAGTTTGTGTCATTGAATGTAATGTTTATTTGATATCATGGTGACCTAATAAGGTCAAAAATGGAAATTTTTTCATATTAAAAATATGTAAGTTCAATGAAGAAGATAACAGTGATTTGAAGATGACAAGTGTTCTGAGTTTTATCAGAGGGTCTTGATTGAGTGTGTAATATTTATTCATTGTGAAGAGTATCATGAGGTTACAGTGTTCTATATGCATCAAATGACATGATCTAGGTGGAAAATAGAGTTAGGGGGAGATAACTCAGGTCTCTTGAGAAGCTTGTAGATAAGTATTTATGTATAAAGGGAGAGCTTGCTTGTTATGTGAAATGATCAGGTTGAACGATCAATGGATTGTGTGTAGATGATCTTGTGGTAGTTGTAGACACCCTTTATCATTAATGTCAAAGGGGGAGAGAGATAAGATTGATGGATAAGTTTTATATTGAAAGGATATTCATCTTGAAGTGTGTTTTCCATCAATGTGGTTTGTTATCAATGGAAAAGGGAGAGATTACTTTAATTTGTCATTGATTTCATGTGTTTGTGTATGGTCATTGATGTCAAAAGAAGCTTGAGGTTAAGTATTGTCTCATAATAAGGTGGATCATTGATATAAGTTTAATTATTTAATTGGGTAAGAGAGAGAGAATTTGAAGGCAACCTGAAGTTTCTTGAGAGTTTATGTCAAGGCTCATCACATGGTGTGCATGTTTGTGTACTTGTTCTTGAGTGCAAAGTTCTTAAAAAAGCTTGAGTATAAGATACCTAGTCTAGTTCAAGAAGGAGCATGATGGATCTATGAGATGAATTCAAAGAGGAATAATAGGATGTTTGAGAACATATGAACATGAATTTGAGTTATTAAATCACCTAGGTATGTTTCAAAGTATGACTATATAGGTAAGACCTATAGGTCTATTATGCAAATAAACCAATTTTATACTCTATTTGATCTAACCAAGGGTCATAAGATGTTAAAAATACCTATGAAGGATTTAAATTAGTGGAATATCATGTGAATATGCATTTTAAAATGTTAATAAGGTTAAAAGTGTAGGAACAATAGCTCAAGGGTCTATTACTAGGTCTAATATTATTTGCAACTCAAGAGCCTAAAGTGTAATGAGATAAAATGTGACTAAATGGGGTATGAGGTTTAGGTTATAAGTAAAATAATGATCATGTAATCATGTATTTATGTGTGAGAGGTTGTTTTAAGAGTTATCATGAAGTTTCAAGTCTTGAGTTAAAGGAAAAAGCAAGAAAATGAGTTTGAAGTTCTCTAAGGTATGCAAAATGAAGAGATAAGGACCCAAAAAGTAACTTATTTTGCTTGTTGGAATGTGTAACTAATAAAATGGAATATGATATATTTTTTAGAGATGTAAAATTGTCCTATCAATTCTTTTTGATCATTAGGATGTGGTTTTAAGGAGAGAGTTGTATGAATAAATGTTAATAATGTAAACTAGTCTAAAACCCTCTCAAAACCCTTTAAGTGACCCGATAAATAAAATCTTGTTGGAAATGGAATAAAATGGATTTTTAAGGATATTTTTATTATTATAAATTTTATAGGACTCCATCAAGAATCCCCAGGTGGTAATGGTCTATTAGGACAATTAGTAGAACCTATAGGAAAATGCTTGTTTATAAAGAAATTGATGTAGAAAATAAAAGTTGCATTAGACCAAGTATAAAAATGGATGAATGGAGAATATTAATACTTGTATTTTTTTTACATGATTTTATTTTGACAATTCATATCCTTTATTTCAACTATTTTTATCACTCAAGTTGACCTATTGCTAAAATAGGCTAATGGTGAAATCAGTAAGAAAAACTAGTCAGAGTGAGAATGTGTTTAGGGATGAGTTGAAATGGATTAGTAATGGATAAAACTAATTTAAGTTGTTTTTAAATACATATAACTCATGGACACATTGGTTATATTCTTTTAAATTCATTTAAGTTTTTATATGATGTTCATAATATGACCTATCTAGAGAAGATGTGACAATGAAACCCAAGACAGCGAGATTGGTTTGCAAGACCAATGTTGCTCTTTCAAACTATGATATAGATATTGGAGTTAGATATAATGATACTATAGGATAATTTTAATTCTTTTAAATATCTTGGTTTTGTCACTAAATATGTTGGAATTCATATTCACCATGACTGGTTCTCAAGATAGAATGACATTTTTGAGTAAGTGAGTGAGAATGATGAGTTGAAGGATATTTGCACTTAGATAAATCATATAATGGTTATTATGTTGTTTTTTAATACATTTTTGATCTATAAATTATTTATATAAGTTTGATAGTTACCTTAATGGGTTTTAATATGAAAGATAAAATGGCTTGTTTGACTATTAAAAGACTATGAGAGAGTAGCTTAATAAATTGGTCTGTAAGACCAATGGTTGATCTCAAAATCAATAATGTATCTATTTTATAATGTTATATAGATTAAAAAAATGATATATTAATGTTAATTATAAGTTTTGTAAGTATGTTTACAAGATCTAAAGATAACACTTATCATGACTGTATTGATAGGCTTATTGGCATATCTATGTAGTCATCTAACTAAAATGTGTTTGGAGTGTTTTGCCTAGATTTTAAGAATAAATTACTTTTAAAGATTCTATTTAGGTATAAAATGTTCATGTGAATGTACTCTTATTTATGATAAGTCCCTATTCAAATGTGGAGAGACAATTTTTTATGACTATGTATTTAGCAGTCAGACAGTTTTGAGTGAGCATATGAAAGTTGTTAGTTTGAGGTCTTATACACTATTTGATGATGTAAAATGTGTATAAACATGATATTTTCAGACTTTTATTTATTATTAAAACTTATTATCTTGTAGGAACCTATCGAGTCTCAATCTCTTTGAGTGCATGCCTTAAGGGGCACACCGAGAAAGGGGTGGGTAGATCTTTAGTGCTTTATAAGATTGTTGTTTATTTTGCAACTTACTATCTACACTCTTGCCTCCTAAAATATTGAACCCTAGGCTTATTTATCTCTTTTATTATCTATTCCTACCATTTTTCATGCTTTATCCTTCATTTCTTACCTAGTTTCCCTTTTGACTTGTTTAGTAAGCTAGGTTGACCTAATTGACCTAGCTTATTCTAGGGATACTTTAGCTTTCCTTGTTGTTTTATATCCTGATCGACCTAGCATAAACTTTAGGCATTTACCAAATAATGTGTTAGGTTGACCCATTTGACCTAGCACAACTGATAGGTCTAAAATTTTTTAGGGTGAGATACTACTATATATACAAGGTCATTCCTTACCATTTAATGAGAGAGTTGAATTAAGAAAATAAGTGTAAATGAACATCTGCGTATTGACCATTATACTTGAGAAATAAAGATTTAGGGTTCAATAATTTCTTTTAGATCTTTGATCTTATATTGTGGAGAATTCTTTTGGATGCTTAGGTAGGTCATGTAGCCTAGAGCTAATTTATCTTGGTTGTCCTTACAAGCCACAACAATCTTTTATGAAGCACCATTGGCCAAGGGAGAGGTTGAGACTCGACATGTTCATCTTCAAAGGTATGTATTCCTAACTTTATTTCTCCTCTGTAAGAGTAGATAGATAATGTAGTATGTATTCTTCTCTCCCATGTATTAAGATTCTATATACATTTATGTGAGTATATGTCTCCTATACATGTTTAGTTTATATGTTATTTATTTATTTTTTCTAACCCCCACTTTTTGCCACAAGCTTTGGTGTGCACTAGATTAGTTTAATTTTATTATTATTAGATTGGTTTACTTTCTTGTTTATCATCATAAGTGAATATAGAAACCATAGGACTCTTTTAGGGTTGTTGTGTGAATATGTTAGATTGTAGGCTTTGGAACCCTACCTAACATGATGTGTTGTTATAGATGATACAAGTGATCCCATAATCGAGTCTAGAAGATCCTAATATTGGTCATGCTCATGCTTAACAAGTGTATACCCCAATTATAAGTGTATGTGTGATCTATCTTATCCAATTTATGATTGGTTCATGTGCATAATGCAATTCTGATTTCATACATTCTAGTGAACCCAACATGAAACAAACCCATACAGGTTTTCTTTCACTTATTTCATTACTTTTATTGCCTCTTCTATCATATATTTTGACTTGTTGGCTAGATTCTATCGACCTAGTTATTTTTCTATCTGTGTAGGAATAGGAAACTAGATCGACCAACTCAACCTAATATAGGTTTATAGCACTTTTCAAATTTTTTGTTCAGCTTACTAGGTTGACCTAGCACACTTTCAACCACTTGGTAGTAGATTCTTGTTTGAGACTCACAGTGCAATTTATAGATTCTAGATTTATAGTTCAATCAACTAAGTCAACTAGCTTGACTTAGCACATTTCTAGATATCCAATTTAGTCTTTTAGGTCGACTAGGTTGACCTAGCACACTTTTTTAGCTTTTGTAGTAGGTTCCTATATCGCTTGGTCGACCAGCTCAACCCAGTTTTGTTGATTGGACCAATTTTATCCAAGGTTACAAGTTAGTAATATATTCTATTTTCATCTCCAAAATACTAAGGTCAGTTTCTATTTTTCTATTTCTACTCTATTCTATACTTTCCTTTCTATTTTATGTATATCAATTGGATTGGCCAACATCAATTTAATTTACTGTATATTTCATTTTAGTATCTACTTTTCTAGACTAGATATAGGCATATCTTTTTTCATTTCATATCTTATTATAAATCCTTTCTCTTTCCCTATTTGTTGTGCTACATCGACTAGCTCAACTCTGCACTATTCTAGACCCTATTTTTTTCTTTTATTCACTGCACTAGGTCGACCTGATTAACCTAGCAATTTTTATAGCCCTTGTGCACTGCACTAGGTTGATCTGGTTGACCTAACATATTTTTTAGTCTTTTCCTCCTTTTTTGTCAACTTTCGTTCCCTATACTAGGTTGGTTTTATGGGCCTTGTCCAATTTCATTATCCCTATTTTTACACTAGGTCGACTGAGTTGACCTAGCTTACATTCTATCACTTTCTTAATTATTTGTTTTTTCATCTTTCTTTCCTTTCTCTTTCATCATGGATTTATTTTTGGGTGACAACACTAAATTTCAAATAGTATACATGATGGAATTCACCAATCATCATAGGCTCTCCCATAGACAAAGTAGAGCTCTTTTTGCAAATGTTAGTAATGTCCATATTATAACTCACATAATGGATTATGGGTTCCCTCATGATACCTCTTTACAACATAATTCTTATTTTCTCCTAGAAAACCAACCTCAGTTAGAGTATACTCCCAAAATGCTTTTCTTTATCAAACAATTTCCCTAACATAAAGGGAAAGATCCATCTACCATTTACAATCTCATGATTAGTGATCAAGATAATGAACCTCATTCACCTCATTCTACATTTTCAAATGGAATTGGGAGTATTGATTTATTTGATTCACAACCTCTTCCTTTGATTATGACCTCTTATCATGTTTCTTCTTCTTCTTTCCTTCCTTCTACATCCATGCCTAGTATCTCAACTACCATGACTAGTTCTACATCTAGTGGGCCTCTCTTAAGATCCACTATCCTTAGTTATTCCACTAGTTGGGCTCCTTGTCTATTACTTAAAAATAAAAACTACAATGTTACATGTGATGGTGTTTCTGATTCATATGATAACATTCATAACATCCAATTTGTTATTCTAACCCCTTCTTTAGAATTAGCTTCATCTTCTCAACAATTTACTAATCCTCATTTCTCTTCAAATAACATTAATGTTCATAAACCTCTTTCCTTAGCTGAATTGAATAAACATCTACCCAAGCCTCTTCCTTATGAAATTGACCCTACTCATCCTATGAAAACTTGGTATGATCCTAGTAACTTTTGTTGGTTTCATGCTAGTTGGGGTCATTCTCATGAGACGTGTAGACAACTTCATAATTTAGCTATGAACTTTCTTCTTGGACCTAATTTTGACTATGATTCTATCACATGACAATGTCAACAATATTATTATCATGCTTTCAAAGAATACAAAATTCATGATAAAGCTCAATCCTTGAATCAAGAAAATGCTCATTTAGCTATTTATAAGGATCCTTTACCCAATCATCAACTGATTCAAGAAAACCAAGCCAAGACCATATCTTCCACCAATAATTTATAAAGTCTTGTGGAACCAATTTCCAAATAAAATGTGGTTATCATGACTAATATGTGAAGAGTGGTGGCTTTCATCAATTGTCAGTGTATCTACACCCTACCTCCTCAAACATACTGTGTTATCCAAGATTCTTCTCTAACTCATTTAAATGAGTTCAGCCAAGAAGATCTTATAACCTTTGATGAAGATATAATTTATGATTCTCATTTTTATAACACATCCCATGCTATTCATACCACTCTTCTATCATCTCTCATACTGATAATAATCAACCTTTCAATGTTAATCAACCTTCTATTAACACCTCTTCTACTTCTCAAGATCAAGTTGAACCTATTATTTCATCATCTCAACATGATTTACAACCTTCTTCTAAACCTTCTCATTCTTATCAACACAAATTTCAATGCTCTTCAGCTCCTCCCTCTGAAGACCTCCTTAACCATTACGTGCCTATATCTAACAATCTTCTCATGGGTTATGATGAGTGGGATCCCATTACAGAGCTCATTAATCTCCCTTCTCAAATCCCATTTATTTAACTCATGAGGACATATCCCCATCATCAGAACCATCTTATAAAACTATTATTTGACATGAATGTCCCTCATCCTCCCTTGGGAGGATGAGAGGTAGACTTATCTAGTTTTGAGGATAGTATCTTATAACAACGTGAAGAGATGTCCATCAATGTTGATAAAATTATTGACACTTCTCTTTCATTAAAATTTATCATCACATATATGATTCTTGATGAGATTTTTCTTTATGAAGATGATCCTCCCATATTTATTAATTTCCAAATAGGTGATATCTAATTTAAGCATGATTTGATTGATGAGGGTTCTATCACTTGTGTTTCTTCTCTTGATTTCATTAAAACCCTTGGATATTTAGAATGAAATATTAAATCCACATGTAGTACCTACCAAGGATATTTAGAATGAAATATTAAGTCCAAATGCCTCCTCTTGGGTGTGTGTGGCTTCTTAGTACTATCCCACCTATCACCATTCATGTGAAGGTGATGATTTTTAATTTTCCTCTTTCTTACATCTTTCTTGGTAGGCTATGGACTCAGTGTATGTGAGCTATCACTTCTTCTGCCTGCTAATGCATTAAATTCCCTGATAATAGAGCCATTTATAGGAGTCAAGGAGATACTAACCCTTGGAATTTTGAATAATTCCAAGATCATGGTGTTTTTAAGATTCCTACTCTTGAGCCTTTACCTTACATTCCATTTTGTGAGTCATAACATCTAAACTTTCCTATCAAATTAACTAGAGGATACAATGGGCATCCTAATCTTATTGATAATATTCCTCAAAACCTTTTAGACTCTTATGATGATGAGACTAATGAGATTAATCTCAAGATAAAAACTTTTGATCTCACACCTCATCTCATCTAATAAATTATTGCTTCCTTACAACCTCATTATCACAAACCTCCTTGCAATGACATTCCTTTAGTCTTATACAAAACTCATCTTTTTATTCACTATGCTTCTTCCAATGAAAAAGTTTTTACAACTTGTGACATTGATATTCATATTCTGAATTATGATGATGGTTATTCTTTAGATGATCCTTTATTAGGTAGTCTTGTCCAATCCTGTGATGCCAAGATTATGCATTATCATTCTTATTTACTTGAGACTCTTCATACATCCTCTCATGTTATAAATTTTGTAGTTCTTGATTCTTTTATTTTTCCTCTTTATCATAGAGTAAAGATGGCACTAACACCTATAGTTTATAAGGATCCCCATAGGACTATGCTCATGGATCATGCTATGATCAGACCTTACCATTTCTCTAGGTTCCATGATTCCTATCATTGATTTACTCCTAAATTTAGTGCTACCATCCTTAGACCTTCTATTGATCCTACTCATCCCATAGTATAACCTATGTCAAAACCAATTCTTGTTGCCTCTTCCACTATTGGTGAGCCTACTCTTGCATCTTTCACTAGTTCTCTTCCTTTTAAGACTAGTTATATTCCTTCTCCATCACCACCTCTTCTTGGTGATGGTTTTATTATTTTGCCTAAAATGGATCCTTTGCCTACTAAATGGGCCGATGAGTCATCTTCCTCTTTTTCCACATTTATTACACCTTCTTCCATGAATGTTCCTCCTAAACACACTCACAAGCATATCTATTATTTTCATGAGATAATTACTAATTCTTCTACCCATTGTCATAAGTTGTGATAATATATTTGAATCCTTCTTCCTCATCCATAGACACTACCATACCTCCTCCCAAGATTATTCCTAAATACATATCTAAGTATGGTGATAGGTATTGTATATGGCACCAATGCAGCATACATCATATTGATCATTGTCGTATCCTTCAACATCATCTTAAGGATCATATTATATCTATTATTGAACCATATACTATTCCTCCCATAGGTCATTCTTGTAAGAAGTCTCCCCCTTGTCTCATAGTTATGTCTCTTGTGGTTCCTTCACCCATGGATCCTTCTCCATCGATGATTCTTCCTTCTCCCATAGATCCCATTCCTACACATTCTCCTGATCATCCTTTGCCTAATTTCCCTCCTCATCATGATTTAATGAGTATTCCTACTTTTTTAGTTGAGGAGATTAGAAAATAAGTATTTGCCCAGTATTCAACAAAGATTGACGACACATTAACAATAGTTTATATTTAGCTTCATAGAGATTTATCTAATGTTTTGGATAATGTGTGTGGAAAAATTTACCAATATTTATGATCGCATGCATGGTGCTTTCACATTTATATTTGGAATGGATGTGTGCTCCAATTTTTTATTTCTTTTTCTATATTTGATTATATCATTTGACATTGTGTCAAATTCTTACTTATTCTATAGCATTGTCTTCTTTGTTGTACTATATTCCTTGTTAATTCTATCTTTTACTTTATCACATATGTTTTTTCCTCCTTATCATTGCTTTATATTTCTCTTTTTTCTTGTTGCATCCCTTGGATATTTATTTTTTGAGTTGCTTTGTAAGACCGTGGATTGGACCCAGTAAGTCCTCACAAAATCACCATATTTAGCTTGTTGTTGCCTTGTATCTTCATGATTGTTTATTTTTTTATCCTTGATTTTCATAGATAATTGGCATGGTGACTTGGTTGTACATACCTTATTCCCTTTGGCTATTGTATCCTTTTACCATGTGATCATTTAGCAAATAGTCTTTCTCATTACTATTTCCTTTTACCGGTCCACCTTTGGATCTCCTTTTTCCTTTATTCCTTTTTTCACAAACTAAGAATATACATAATTGATATTTGAGATCACATATTTGTTTAGTGTCAAGCCTAAGTGTCTTAGTAAATCTTTTATCTTTAGTTACTTAGCTTCCTGTAGCCTTAGACTACAACTCATTCAATTATATCACTATCTCTCTCAAGATTGGTCATTATAAATTTGTATGGAGGAGGAATCATTCAAATCCAAATCATTTAAATAAAAGGTAATGATATTAAAAGGAAAAAATATGAAATATTATTAAAAGTATAATAACACTAAAAGATGTCATTACAAGCACATCTCCTATCTCCAATCGAAGTTCAAACTCCATGGTCAACTATATATAGAGATAAAGTCCATTGGGGTATGGTAGGCTAGTAGATTGGAATAGGGGAATTCAAAAAAATCTTCTAGTGCTACCTACATTCTTACATGAGTACCTAATCTTTGTATTAGATCGATGGATCTATAAGGGGTCTTGAAGAGTGAGGAACACATCATGGGAAGGTAGGTCCATTTTAATTTTCCTTGTATGAATATACCTTCATGAACTAATCTTAGTAGAACACTTATCTACCTACAAAGATTTGTGTCTATAGGGAATAGGTTTCCTTTGTACATAGACAACCACTAGTCACTTAGTGTCTTCTCATGTTCTTAGTATGCCTCGTATCTCTTAAGGTCTTCTCGTAAGATGCCTAAGAAATTAACTTTTTACACTCCCTTTTTCATTCCCTTTCCTCATATTTCCTTTTGAGAAATATTGTTTTGATTTTTTATCACACCCCTTGGGTTTTTATTTTGTGAGTTACAACATAAGATCGTGGATAGGACCTGCCAATTCCTCACAAAATTAACATCCCTTTTGCATTGCAATCTAATATTACTATTTTGCTTGCCAATGTTATTTTGGCATCCCTTTGGGTTTTCATTTATGAGTTGTTCATCCTATTACCCTTATTACCCATGTACTTGGTTTTTCATGCTTATTCCATCTCATGTGGTTTTCCCTTTGTGGAGTTGCAGTGTAAGACTGTGGATAGGACCCAACCCTCCTCATAAAGTTTTCCAACAATCAAGTCACCATAAAATTACATGTGTCAAGTATGAGATAAGATTCGATTGATTATGAAGTTACATGTTATTGACATGCTTCCTAGCTTGAAATAGTATGTTTTATGTTTACTTTATTTTTTTGTACCTCTTATTTTCTTATTTTTTGAGTGCATGTAAGATTTTAACCATTTCTTGAATTTTGTCATACTTCCCATCTTAAATTAGTGTGATAAATTTAAGACCAAATTTTCATTGAATTTTCATTTGTTTTTCTTGCCATGTGTGCCCTTCTACATACCTTCCATTTTATTACTTTGTTTTTCATACTTGCCAATGTAAACTAGTATGATTTTACTTGTTTGAATTTGGTACAAAAATCTTTCATCTTTGGTTTGAAAACAAAACCTTTTTTTAACTATCTTGTTTTCCATTTCTTGGTTCTTTATACGTAGTCATTTTTCATGTTATTACACATTTCCCAACTTGAATTAGTGTGTAGTGCATTTTTGATTGATTATATTTCCTCAAGTCTTTTCACTTGTTTCTTTTTAACCATGCATGTGTTTTCATAAATTCTAGAAAATAAACCACATCACATATATTTCCTATAGCATATACAACAAAGTTAAATACATGTGCTAGAAAGAAATATATCCAAATCATCCATATACATAACCAGCATAATGATAAAAATAACCATAATGACAACATACAAAATCACAACATTAAGCCAAAATGATACATCATATATATATATATATATAATATTGAGAGTTTGATACTATTGTCCCCAAAAAATGTCACTCATTTTTTGGGACAACATATGAACTATTTTGGTCCTGCAAGACTAAAAATTGTCTCTTCCCTTTTCAAAATTTAATTCTGAGCATTCAATTTCCTCATTTTCCAAGCTTTTTTAGTAAAGGGATTAGCAAGTTCAACAGGTTCAAAGGCTTCTGCAGGTGAGTTCAATCAAAAGAACAAGTTTTCAACACTTAGCCATTTTAAAGACTGGTTCAACACCTTTGTTCAACCAAAAATGTTCATCGACAAGCTTCTAAGCAAGGATTGAACCATTGAATCATTGAACCTTGAACCATTTTGGTTCAATGGGTTCAATGGTTAAAAGGTTCAATGAGCGGTTGGTTCAATGCATTTTGTTTAAGTGATCAAAGGACTTAGCAAAAAAACAAAGGAATGAACCATTGAATCATTGAATTTTGAACCAAATTGGTTCAATGGGTTCAACAGGTTCAATCGGTTCAAAGAGATCAAAAGACTTAGACAAAAAGATGGCTTCAAAATGCAATATTGATCTGATGAACCGTTGAACCAAAGTTGGTTCAATCGGTCAGTTCAATCAACAGGTTCAAGGGAGTGCCCCAGGAACAAGTGCCCTTGCAGAGGGCAGTGAACTAGAGCCAAGTGCCCTTGCGGAGGGCAAGAAACATTGGTTCAAGGGTCAAAGAGAAGCCAAAAAAGATAGAATTCCTTCGGATTTGGTTCAAGACCCAAAAAGAACAATTCCTTCAGACTTTTTGTTTGATGGTAATGACTAAGTGAAGGAGGCTAAAAGAATTCCTTCAGAAAGGTTTTTCCATGGGAGAATGACCAAGGCAAAATTCCTTCAAACATTTTGTCTGAAGGAATTCACTTGGGAAGAAAGATCGAAGAAATTGAAATGATTGAAATAGATAAGGAAAATAAGATTTCCTTTAGACATTTTGTTTGAAGGAATTCCTTCAAACTTTTTGTCTAAAGGAAAATCTCAACTGAAGAGAAAAGCCCACAGAACAAGGAGATCAATGGAAGCTACCACATGTCCCTCATAAAGTCGAAGCGGAAGCTGCCAAGTGTCATCTACCAGGACACAGTTTCTAATAAGTTTCAAAGTTGTGGAACATGCCACATGTTCCATTATAACTCAGCGGAAGCCAACAAGTGTCAACATCCATAGTTTCTTGCTTTTGTTTCATAAGGTCTGTGGTGGGCCTTGGGTGAGTTACTAAGGTCAAGCAGAGCATTATAAGTGGCATCATCTGTGTGAATCCAAATGAGTCCTAATTATTTCTACATTGTTTCTAAAGTAGAGCAGAAGCCACCATGTGTCACCTTCTACAAGACTCTCAAAGGTTTCTAAAGCTTCTATAAGTTAAGTGAAACATGCCATGTGTCCCGTTATAACTCATTGAAATGTGACAAGTGTCTGCATCTACATTCCCCTTTTGAAGCTGCTCAGATAAGAAGTATCATGGGTCCCATTTTATGTAAGTTTCATAATAATGAAACGTGCCACATGTCAAGGACAGAACACTCCCAATATAAAGAAGGAGCCAAAGGAGCCAACAGAAAGTGAGAAGATAGCTCGAGAGCTCAGATCACTAGGAACAGACAAAATACAATGAGAAATCTAGAAATATTTGTAGGAGAGTTATTTATAGTAGGTGAAATAGACCACTAGGTGGACATCAGAGGATGTGAGTATTCAATGGCGTGACCTATTTTTTCCCCTTTGAGTAAAGGTGAATGGACAGCTGTGTAAGAATCATAAAGAAGACTAGACAACTCAGGCCTAGGAGAAGACATTCGAGATAAATCAACATGCCACATTTAAGGTGGCTACCCTGTTCTAGCATGCCCCTCTTTGACAAAATTGAAAGTGCATTCAATGCATTGAGTGTGGCATGGGTTGTTCCATTGAAAAAAGTGCCAAACCTTTCTTGGCTGCTATATAATGTAATCTCTGATTTGATACAAAGGAGATATTTTTTATCACTTAAGCAAAACTCTACCCAAATTGAAAGGTGAATACTGAAACTTTGAGCTCAAATTGTTGTTCATTTCATTTTATCTGAATAAGAAAGCAAGTTGTTTGCAGACTTTGTGCTGTCATAGCTTGTATCATTTTAAGAGATTGTTCTTATGTCTATCTTCTGAATGTGTTCTTGTTTATTTAATTTGTTCAAGCAAAGCTAGTGGAAGTGACAAGAAAGGTGTCCTGAAGCCATTTAATTTTAGACTTTATGCTGTCATAGTTGTCTTCAGTGTGTGTTTGTTTTTTGTTCCTATGTAAAGGACCTTGGGATGACTTTGTGCCCTCATTGTCCTTCATATTTCACTCTTAGGAAGTCGAGGTGGAGACTTTGCACTACATATTAGGCTGTTAGTTACTATGTCCCTATTACTGGTTACTTGTCACTACTTGAAAGAACTCTTACTGTTGCCTATAAAGAGCACTTCTAAAAGAAGAGAAGTGCCTTCAGTGTCTTCACCTAGATTTCTCCTTAGTTTTTGAACATCATCTTTGAAAGAAGAGAGATGGATGGTGTATCCTACCCCTGAGTGTTATTTTCTACTTATATATATAGTATATAGCTCTTGCATATTCATAAGGAACATCCCCTTGATGAGAGGAGAGATTTGTCCCCTGTTGATTTAGTAAACCTACACATCTGGCTGATCAATCTCCCTATGCTATGGTTGAAGAGACCTATTTTGCTCACTAGTTAGCTGGTTGACAAAATATTCACCCAATAGATACAACATATACAATCATAAATAATTCTCTATTTGTAGGGTTGGGCTCCATTCTATCTATCTCATGGCCTAGCCATGTTGCCTATTGAGGCCTCAATTTGATTCCTTTGAATGGTACATTATAATGAGGTAGTTTGAGATCTCAATACCTCTACCTATCCCTATAGATGTGTTATCTACACCTATGCTTGTACCAACTCGATTTGGGTCACTATATGTGCCTATGTCAGCTAGGTCTACATCATTGTATATGCCTACATCATTTGTGTCACTGTATCCAAATACACAAATCTCTCATTAGCTAGGGCTTGTCAGGTTTTCCTCTCTCCTACACCCATCTCTATTGATGGATATTACCTCTCTCTACATTTGTATCTACCTCATGGCCTCTCTCTAGTCTAAACTAGCTCACCTAAGCTGGGGAAAATGGTACACTCAAATCCTCTAGTGTCATGGGGTTGTATGGCTATAAAGTCTCATCTAAGATGTTATGGAGTGTTCCCCTAACCAAAGACCCCCATATCTCCTCCTCATCCTTAGGTATGCGTACAAAATCACACCAGATGGATATTAGATCACTATCATATCTCTCAATATCTATCTAAAAAACTATTTGTAACCTTAAGCAATAAATCAATCATATTTTTCTTACCTATTTGTGTCTCAACTACTATGGTCTCACCATCCATGTGACTACCTAGCATAATCTCCCCATGTGTGTGAGCTCATAGTACCTCCTCTGGAGGTCACCTCCTTAGCTCAAACTCAACTATCATGGCTCATGTCCATCTCAACCTATGCTTGAGTGGTCTCTCACTCATTTGCATCTCCTTTGGCTCCTCTACTGACTTACCAAGGATGATGATCTATGATATTTCCTCTTACCTCTATTGATATCGTGTCCTTGATGGTCATAGATCATCTCTTTGTGGAGTTAGTGGTGTTACATTTAGTATCTCTACCTCTGCCTCCTCCTCCTTCTCTACTCCTCATCATACCCAACCAGACCATGGTCACTCCTAACATGGATATAGTATTGGTCTCACTATCAATGGTTTGAATCCCCTTTTACCTCATGACTCCCTCAAATGTTGAGTCCACTACTCAAGCATGAGCATCGATGTCACTAGATGAGGTAGACCCATCTATTATAGTACCCATGTCACTGGATGTGGATCTCTCCACCATGTATAATGTCCTATCACCTCTATCCTCTCTAACACTAGTCTAACTATGTGCCATCTCTTCTAAGTAGTCACTAGCTACTCATATGGTTTCCATACTATATCGATGTATTTCATTATCTATAGTGTTGGCACATGGGGCATGACTCACACTACCTATTCCTCTCTCCATCTCCTCACTCAAGGTGACCTATCATCAATTGCATAGGGCAACCCAGCTGGTTAATACATAAGAAATCTCTCATATATCCATGTTGTCAGTAGTATGATCAGTCCCATATTCTTTTACCCTCTAACCAATATCTCATATAGATCATGTATGAGATGGACCTAGATGATAGAGCTGAGATCATATAATACTCTCTCCTCTAACATCATCCTGTTTAAGACTACCATGTATAGTGGTACCTTACCATCTAACTTGTGATAGAGCACCTGATGTGTCATAAGGCTTATCACCACCTTTTGGAGATCCAAAATCTATGATATATAGACACTCTCTACCCTAGTAATGTCATCTCTTAGCCTATATCCCATATGGATAAGGCTCTCCTCTCCTCTCTATTGTCTAGTATCCTTGTGGTCACTGGTTCTCTACTATAGATAGCCAAAGGATGGCATGGACATCCTCTAGTGTGATAGCCACCTCTATCACATCCCCATCCACCTCCCATCTAAAGGTGTTAGTCAGTCATTCCCAACAACTAAGGAACATGACTAATAGATCCATGTTCAGGGGTATCCTACACATATCTGATATACTTCCTAGACCTATATCTATTAGTCTAACTTGGTCTCCATCTGATAATCTCTCTAACAAATTTGGGAACTAAGACACATCTACTAACCTTCAGAACCATCATCATCTCTACAATCAAGAAATAAAAAAAGGATGTATTAGAACCTCCATGTCATGTATAATCATAATACATTCTTTATACATTTTATTTTTAAACAAAAACAAGTATATTTTTTTCATTTTGATCTATTTTAGCCGATTTTGGTCCCTCTTACCCTTCTTTGGTCATTTCAAACCATTCTAGCCCTCTTTTATCTTTTTACATGCTTTTTTGTGTTTAGTCTGGTTCCCTGGTCAACCTAGTTTGACCAAAAAATTTCCTATTTTATCCTATTTTTCTCCACATTTCTTATTTTCCTTCTTATCCTCCTTTTTGTGGTGCTAAGTTTCCATTTTGGCCCTTACAGACTAACTAGATACCCCACACTAGATTTTTTCTTTCAAAATTTTCTAGGTTGACCTATACCCTCTAAGTTGACCACATGGATTTCACCTTGATTTACTCTACTAGGTCAACCTAGTTGACCTAGTAGGCTTAGTGTGCTGACCTAGCAAATTTTGCCAAAAACTTGCCTTTTTCTAGATTTTCCCTAATTCCTCTAAACTCATTTCCCATTTTCCTATTTCCCACCCTTAGACTCTAATTTTTTTCATTTTTCCCATATATAATTGCTTAAAATCAAATTTTTTATCAAATTTTACTTAATTCATTTCAAATTTCAAAATTTGGTTTGAGATTCTTAGTTGCATACCTATAATGCACCCGTTCTCACTCCTGGAGCTCCCTCTCATCTAACATGTTGTTCCCTCACCATCCTAGCTCATCCTATCTACAAAGCTCTTTTTCTCTTCTCTTACAATACCAAATAACAAAATGAATTCTTTTTTTCCTATTTAAAACCACTTTTTTAGCAGTTCAAAATTTTCATTTATTTTCCTTCAGATTCCTTCTTTTTCTCATATCTTTGTTTCTGCTCATCCATTTTATAAACTATAAAATGTGTTAGATTCATGATAACATAGAGATTATTTTCCAATATTATATCTTAAATTCTAAAAGTTTTGATTTTTGGTTATTTTTTCACTAACTTCTATAGGTTCGCCTAGTGTGCTTTACATTGGACACCTTCACTTTCTTACAATCTTCTTTATCTATGGCACTAAGGTAAGTTAAAGGTATGCGTTTTTAAATTTTATCCTTTCATTTATCTTATTTTCTTCTTTTTTCACCATACTTAGAATCAGCTTTATGTGTCATCATGATCTATCCCAAAGCACCATCCCATGTTGCACATACATGACACATGATGAGCTTCAGCTAGGGCATATGTATACACATAATATTTTCACACTTTATTGATTACTGAAACTTTGTATCTTTTAGGAACCTATCAAGTCTCAATCTCTTTGAGTGCATGCCTTAAGGGGTGCATTGAGAAAGGGGTGGGTAGACCATTGGTGCTTCGTAAGATTATCATTCCTTTTACCACTTTCTATCTACACTCGTGCCTCCTAAAACCTTGAACCTTAGGATTATTTCTCTCTTTTCTTATCTATTCCTACCATTTTTCATGCTTTATCCTTCATTTCTTACATTTTTTTCCTTTTCACCTATTCAGTAAGCTAGGTCAACTAAGTCGACCTAGCTTATTCTTGGAATACTTTAGTTTTCCTTGTTGTCTTGCATCCCATCTGACCTAGCACAAACTTTAGGCATTTGCCCAATAATGTGCTAGGTTGACTTGGTTGACCTAGCATAGTTGAAATGTTTGAATTTTTTTAGGGTGAGATACTACTATATATACATGTTCATTATTTACCATTTGATGAGAGAGTTGAATTAAGCAAAGAAGTGCAAACAAACATCTACTTATTGACCATTCTACTTGAGGAATAAAGCTTTAGGGTTCAATACTTTCTTTTGGAGCTCTGATCTTATCTTGTGGAGAAGTCTTTTGGATTCTTAGGTAGGTCATGTATCCTAGAGCTGATTTATCTTGGTTGTCTTCACAAGCCACAAAAATCTCTTGCGAAGCACCATTGGCCAAGGGAGAGGTTGAGACTCAGTAGGTTCATATTCAAAGGTAAGTATTCCTAATTTTATTTCTCCTTTGTAAGAGTAGATAGATAATGTAGTATGTATTATTCTCTCCCATGTATTAGGATTTTGTAGACATTGATGTGAGTATATGTCTCCTATACATGTTTAGTTTAGTTGTTATTTATTTATTTTGTTATAACCCCCACTTTGTGCCACAAGCTTTGGTGCTCACTAGATTAATTTACTTTTATTGTTATTAGATTAGTTTACTTTATTGTTTATCATCATAAGTGAATATAGAAACCATAAGAATTTTTTAGGGTTGTTGTGCAATTGTGTTAGACTGTAGGCTTTGGAGCCCTGCCTAGCATGATGTATTTTGATAGATGATACAAGTGATCCCCTAATCAGGTCTAGCAGATCCTCATATTGGTCGTGCTCTCACTTAACAAGTGTATCCCCTAATCATAAGTGTAGGTGTGATCTATCTTATCTGATCTAAGATTGATTCATGTGTATCATGCAATTCTGATTACATACACAATGGACTTGGTTATGTCCATGAGGTCATGGAGGTTGTATCAATGTAATTTTTTGATTAGGTTATTTGTAAAAGTTGATAGTATACTTCAATTATGTGAGACAAAATTTATAGGTATGTGCAAACCTAATGAGAAGTAGGCCTAATGGTGTGGTTAAAGGAGTGATTTGGACTAATAGGTGTTATGGAGCTAAGTAGATGTTAGCAAGGGTATATTTGAGGTGTATGTTATGTGTTTCATGCATTGGTGGAGTCTCAATATGTTGAAAATGGTCCAAGTGTAACATGTGGTTGAGAAGACTTAATGAATTAGGTCTCTATATAGGCCTAAGAAGAGATTAAGGTCTAAATGAGCTTGGCTGACCTATGTGGTGAGTATTTCACTTATGAAACATGTGTATTGACCTATTCAAAGGGTGATCCAAGTTTGGAAAGGTGTTTGGCCAACTTATGTGGTGAGTATTTCACTTATGAAACATGTTTATTGACCTATTCTAAGGGTGATCCAAGTTTAGAAAGTTGTTTAGCTAACCTAGGTGGGTGAAAAAAAGATTCTAATATAAATATAAGGCATAATAGAACTATTTGAATAAGTTAAGGAACAAGAATATGAGTAAAAGAACACCTTGAAGAGCAGAAGTGAGTCATGGAGACCATCATATGGGAGTTGAGGATTAGACATGAACATCAAATAGGAGGTCTAAGTGTGATTAGAAAGGCTAATTGACCTAATGAGCCTAGTAAGAGGCATATTGAGCGAGTGAGCCTATAAGGATGTTTGAAAGATAAAAATCTTGAGAAGAGCTAAATTAGTTATTTTCCTATTGATAAACCATTATAGCTTCATTATAGGTGTGTTCTAGGTGTATGATAGTGAGTGAAATGTAGATAGAGAAGATATAAAGTTGAAGAAGTGGTCACCATCTATTGGTTAAGCAACAAAGTGTTGTGAAGGTGATTAAGCTTATCTTGGTTGAGTTGGTGCTTAGTCAAGAGGGAGTTAGATCTACCTTGTAATTTGGAGCTTACAAAAGTGTCCTTCAAGTAGCTGGGTTAGTTCCATGTCACTTAGGGAGTTGTATCTTCCTTGTAAGTTAGAGCTTGTTAAAGAACTAGTTGATTTGGTGCTTGACTAGTGAGGGGTTGGTGTTCCTTGTGGGGTTGGTGCCTCACTAAATATTGATCCATTACTTATAAGATAGTAGTATAGGTGGTGTGTTAGTGTATTTTATTCCCCATAAGGGTTTCCCACATATCTCTTATGTTCATGTGTTGATATCTTACTCCATGCTTATATAATTGCTTCTCTGTGCATTATTTGTTTACTAGATTGGTTTGAAAGGTTAATGAATGATATATGGATTTGAAATAATTTATATGCATTGATTCACCCCCCCTCTTGGTGCTTATGCTTCCAAAACACATAGTCTCCACTTGATTCAATAAGGAAAGTGGGACTATACATAGAGTGAAGAAGTTTAAGATGGTAAATGTAAGAACAAAAGGAGAGGTAGAATCTGAACAAAGAGAAAAATTATTCTCTTTAGCCAAAAATCCCAAAATAAATCCTAATTATACTACTGAATACATTAAGGATTTCAACATGTTTGTGTATTTCACTAGGGCGGCAATAAAAGAGATGCACTAGAGTACTCAAAGTCTTCAAAAGGTAGTAGTAGATGCAGATTACATAAGATCCTTAGGAAGTGATTATTGATGTGCAAATTGTAGCCATAATGTTGTACCATATTTTGCTTAATATTAGAGTGTCTAGGGAATGCAAGCAGGCCCATAGGAAGATATTATCACATTATGAAATAAATTGAAGGGTACAGAATGAAGATTAAATTTATTGGTTTAATGCTCAAGGATTAGTGCTTTTGATCAACAAAATCTCATTACCAACATAGATGATTCTTGGTGTTTAGATTATGCAATTTACAAGAGGGATGCCTCCCGAAATTGACATAAATAAATGATGAATTTAATGAGTCTTTTTTTTAGTCATGAAAGTGAATCACTACAAATTTTAGGGATATGAGAGTAACTAGGGTGATCACACAAGCAGGGGAGTTGGTCAGTAGACCCAATTTTCAAAACCTTCTCCACTCGACTGTTGAAAACTTCAGATAATAAGTCGAAGGCATTGTGTATAAAACCAAATAATAGGTATTGTAGACACCTAAATTTAATTTAGTGTCAAAATTCACTTAAATATATTTAATAATCCTTCTTAAAATAATTCATTACATCTCCCTCCACATTAAAATAATTGAATAATCAAATTAGTCAATTATGCACACTTTAAATCCTTATTTTAATAACAAAATCCATTTTTTACACCTCATCTAATATCTCCCACCTTTTTCCCCCTCATCCCAAATAAATCCATAACTTTCTCAACCTCTTATGAATCATCCCCTGAGTTTTCAACATATTTAACTTATTCCTACTGACTCAGCTAACCAATCCCATGCTTATTTTAACCATTTGAAATAGTATTCATCTTCATGGGTGAGGAAATTTTATCCACTATTGATTATTTGGATAATTTAATAAATATAAATAATCCTCCACCATTGGATCCTCCTCCAAAAATTTATAAATAAACTTGAAAACCTTCATTTTAAAGAGTCATAAAATTGAATCAAAATCTAGACTTATGCTAACAGAATTCTATTCACAATTTAATCAAAGCAAATAAAAGTGAATCAAAGAAAATCAAAGACTCATTTTGCACCAAAACACTGCTCATTCTCCTTTGCATTGGAAGAGAGAGCACCACATTTTCAAAAAGGAAATCAATTTTACATCACAATGGATAAAGATTGCACATTTGAAGTATAAGTTTGTGGTTTTCTATTTTATTTGTTTGTTTCTCTATTTTAAGTTGAATTTATCTTAGATTAAGATCAGTTCATTTCTTATCACTTCTAAATTTAGTTCACACATTTATGGCATGCTTGGTGGGACCTTCCCTCATGTTTTTCATCTTTTGTTCATCATTTTTGCATTTAGGCAGCATTTTTCATTTGATTTTGTTATTTGTATTTGTATGTGTTAATCTCATCTTTTTAAGTCCTTGTATAAGCTAAAGGTTATTATCATGTATTTTTTATGTAGATGTGTACACCCACTATGTAATAGTGAATTTGGAAGCATCAATAGTGAAATTGTGGTTTTTAACAGTGAATTTGTTCAACTTCATAACAAAATTATTTTGTTAGTCCGTTTCTATGTTTTATGTTCTATCTACAGGTTCAATAATGAATTCATTAGGAAATAGTAAAATCATCATTTAGAGCATCAAAATGATTATTTAGAGTAGTGAAATCATCATTTAGAGTAGAAAAATAATCATTTGGAGTAGTGAATTCATCATTGTGAGCATCAAATCATTCTATGAGCATGGGTTTATTTATTTCTACTTTCTATATTCTATCTTTTTTTTGCATTTATTTTACCACAATTTTGCTTTTTGTCTTTCTATATAATAACAATTGCATTACAAAGGGGTGTTTTTTCTTTTTTTTTTAATGGTTTTTATTTGTTCCATTGCATGTTTCCTTCCTCCAAGCCTAAGTAAACTTTATAACAACTTGTTTGTAGAATCTGTGTTAAAGATATCAACAAAAAGGATAAACATAAATAATTTTCTTTTATTAGTGATTTAAATTTTACTTTCAAAGTTTTTAGTAATTAAAACACTTTTATTTCATCATTTTGTTTATGATTATGGAAATTACATATGTTCTTCCGTTGGCATCACATTGGTGATGATACTCAGGAATCTAAAATATTTCCATAATTTTTTGTGTTACCCAAGTAGTGCACGCGTATGCTCTTTCTTTGGCATCACATTAGTGACAATACTCATAAATCAGAAATGAATATTTACTTTTTATTTTTAGGGGCTCTATTAACCATGTATTTCACCACCATGCAATAGGCCAAACACCATTTACCAGTGGGGTATATAAATTAAGATCTAGTTATTTCAATTACCTACGTGTTTGTGTGTTTTAAGCACACCATGATGTGAGGGTATTTCATACTCTAATACCTAGGGTTTTAATAGTTGGCTTGAAATATGATATCATCAATTATCAACATACCGAGATCCTTATTACTGTATTGGGTGCTTTAGGATGAGATCCAATAGTGTGCATCTAATTTATCTATTTCTTCCATAGTTTTCCCCCTATATAATCTTCTTTAAACTTTAATCTTAGGATAACCTCCTTTGTTGTTTGACTTTAGTACATCAATTAGTATTTAACACTAAGAAGCTACCTTCCACACACCCTTCAAACTAAACTCAGTGGGCTATGAGAACAACAAGATCCTCCATGGTTAGTGCCTTAAAATATTAGGCCACAACTAAGAGTCCAGATGATTCAATGACATCAGAAGGCCCAAAAGTTGTTCAGACCCTCATCCTAGTTTTCACCTTTTATATATTTAATTTATTGAATGTTTAAAATAGAAATTTGTTTGTTATTTCCCTATGATTACCATGTTTTGCATTATTATTTATTGAAAATAAATTAATTTTGAATCTTAAAGGTAATAAACATATTAAATCCAAATTTGTCTAAAAATTTAGAATCATTTAGTTAGTAATCAAAAATTTTATTCATTTTGGTATTTTTATTTACTAGAGTCTAGTTTTAAGTCTTTTTTGTTTATTGAGCTAATTTTTTCCCTTATCAAATTTCACTCATTACAAGATACATGGATATGTTTAACAATCCCTTGATCAATTAGGTCACAAATCCAAATTCAAATAATCCTTGTCTTCACCTAAGATTCTATCCAACCAATTTTGATTCAAACACATATTAGAATCAATAATCTAAGAAATCTAAATTAAAGTTTCAATGTCATTACAAACTCATCAATCAATCATCGAACAAATACAAATCCAATTTTGAATATGCATTCATCATCTTCCATCAATAAATCAAATCCAAACTTGAATAGTCATTCAAGTTTACTAGTTGACTAATTCAACCCAAACATCAATCAATTAGTTTCAAAATTGAATACTTATTCATGTTTACGCATAAATCAACATCCAAATTTTACCTTAGGGACAACATCAAATCATTTTTTTGGCTTTGATATTGAAAATTATTTAATTTTTTTTACAAGTTTCATGCCATCTATAAATCAAAGTCACAAATCACAAATCAAAATGCATTCAACGACCCATCTAGTTCTAACCTTAACATCAATCTAGATCAAACTTTTGATTCACCTTCACCACCAATTTCAAATCTATATTTGAAATAAAAACCATTCACAAATCAAATCCAATTATGTTCCATCAAAATAAACCTTTCAACTCCTACATTCTTCAAAACCAACCATTCCACATTCATCAAAATTAGTCATTTAGTTCTACATTCAATCCATTCTCAAAATTGAACCAAACTACACAAATTCACATTTTTTCACAAACCCAATAGATTCAAGTCCATCAACCATCACAAATCCACCAAATCTGATACTTTCACCTTCTACACAAATATAACAAATCCATCCTTCCAAGATCAAACTACCTCTCTAGCCCACTTCATTACTAGGGAATATAAAAACATTCCACATCAACATTACCCTACCATTAGTAAACTATTTTACCAAATCAACCAGGTTTATACTCCACTAGTTATAGCCTTTATTCTAACATCCCCTATCACACTAACAATGGGAATCCAATTCTATCACCCCTACCATCTAATATCACTCCATCGACAAAGATACAACACATTAATAACTCCCAACCTATCAACAACATTACCATTCCTACTAAGAAAAAATAACTCCTTTAGGGGAACCTTATGATGTATTATTTTAAAAATTGGTTGTTAAAAAATTAGTCATATTTCCAAACACCAAATAATTTGAGCCAAATGTCCCAAACCTTGAGTGGATAGACCTAATGAATGTTGTATTTATCACAAAATTGAAGGTCATTATACAAACTATTATATGAGACTAAAGCATTATATCCAAAATTTGATTATCAAAGGGTAAATCAAGGTAGATCCAAGTGTATCCATGTCTAAAAATCATAGCTTGGGGATATGCCAAGATGTTTATCCTAAGCCTAATCAAGCCACACCACTTCCAAGTCAAGGTCATAACCTTCCATCCATTTCTCAAGATACCATTTTTGACACATCCATTTTCATCCAATCCATAGTCAATCAACCTAACTTTGATAACCATGGTTTACCATCCATTTTTGATGAAGATCCCATATTATTGAATATCCTATCTTTGACCAAAAACCTATCTTTGATCAAGATCCCATCTTTGATCAAGATCCTATTTTTGACAAAGATCCCTTTTCTAACCAAGATCCTAACTTGGACAAAACCTCCTTCAACCAACATATCCTATCACCCATTGTCCAAACACCCAAATCCTTATCACCTATTTAATCTCCCATCATTTCTTAACATGCACCCTAATTGATAGAGGTACTTATAGATAAAATAATACATGAGTAAGGAATTATCAAACCTATCCCTTTTGAAGTAAACACTAGACCCCATAACATCATCTACAAACCATTTGAGAGTCAATGAAAAGATGTTAGTGATACTTTTTTGGTTTCTAATGGAATTTCATCCATAATCAAAACAATATTCACTCATATTTTCTATAAGGAATGTGCTACCATCACTCCTTTCATCAACATCATCGATCTTGCCTTCTATCTTGTAAGCCAATACCATGTATCTATTGATTAGGATAAATGATCTTACATACTATTATCTTCATTTCATATTAATAAAATAATTATAGACTTCTTGGCTAGTCTCCTACTAAAATAACATCAAGAAACATTTTCATATTCTAAGGAACAACAAGTATACCTCAATCAAAGTGAATCATATAGTCTAAATATAAAACTGACATCTCATAGTGAAAATATTTTTGAGGCACTATCAGATGATCAAAATAAAAATGATAGTCAAAATCCAAATTGAAATATAGAAAATCAAAAATATGAGTCCCTTAGTGAAAACCTCTTCGAGGTGTTATTGGAAAATTTAAATCTAAATCCCAATCAAAATAATGAATAAGAATACTTTGGTGAAAACCTTTCTATGGCACCAATGGATGAGAAAATTAATATATCATCTGCATTAGTAAAGTTGTAGGATGGATCCTCATCAAAAATTAATGCTATCATTGATGCAACATTAAATTATCAAATCATCAAAATTAAAATTACTCTCCATCTTGCTAAATGTGAGATTATTTGTCCCATTCATTATTTACATCATGACACATATACTTATCCCCAATATAATTCCATCCCTCCAAATCCTTCATACACTCAACACACATCCTTCATCCAACATACTTTCCACTTCACCTTATATGGCAGCATCCTCTATCATAGAGGCTATCGATATATCGTAGTAAAATTAGAAGAAACCAAATTATAAATCTATGAATTTAATGAATAAATATCTGGAATGCATACCTAAAATATTAATATTTGTAAGCATCATGCATCTCGAACCCTTTTGTAATTGAGATATTAAAAAAAGGTAAATAAGAAAATAAAATCTAAAAGAGAAAGATAAATAAATTCATCCATAGGTGAAAACCATTTATATGGTGCATTGGGAAAGTACCATGATAAAAATTATTTTTTGGCATCATGCGTAAAATAATCAGTTATCTACAAGTACCCTATATTTGGGGGCAAGCTCATTCCATTTCAGTCCTATTCATTCTAAGTCATCCCTCCATCCTTACCCATCTTACAACTTTTTTAATCCCATCTTTTACCATCATACACTTACCTAAACCATCCTTACTTATCCTAAGTTATCTTAAATCATATTTATCCATCCTACACCTATTTAAATCCATCTTACACTAATACTTTACTATAACCCATCCTTAAACACTCTTATCTATCCAAACCCATCCTTATACATTTAATCCCAATCACATTGAAACACCTACTCATTAATATAGTATTTACCATCATAGAACCATATTTATTCCCATTTTTACCTTGGTAAGGAAGTGGAAATGTCTTGAGACATGTCCTTAGAAACATCTTGGTGTATTTTTGCAATACTATTTTGATGACTAGACACTGGGTTCTTTCATCATGTGTTCCCTAGAGTTATCATCTTAATTCCAATCCATTCCTATTCATCCATACTCTATATATAATGTATGTTGGAAGAATAATGACTGAGAGGGGGGGATGAATCAATATTCAAAAAAAATTACAACTTTACCTTATCATTCATGAACTTATCATGATAATATAGTAAAATAACAACATATTAAGAGACATGAGCATTAGATAAGAGCATAACATATAGAAAAATTATTTGAAAAGGAAATCCTCAATGGGAATAAAACCCACTGATATATGCAAATGGACTAATGTACTATAATACAAACATCAATGTTTAGTGAATCACCAACTTTACTTAGAGCACCCACCCCAACTAGCCAAGTACCCACTTGACTAGGCTTTAGTAAGCACCTACTTATAAGTAGGCACCACCCCATAGATGACTTAGTATCAACTAAACCACATAATTTACTTGATCACATTTAGTATCTATTATTTCTCAACAAAATTATGATGACCACCTCTTCATATCTTCACACTCTTAGCCCTCTCAAATTGCCTTCTAGGCTCATTCGCTCAACTAGGTCTCTTCAAGAAAGATTAGGTCATTTGACCTTGATATTCATCTATAATACCCATGTTAGATATTCATGATAGTTAATATGAACCCTAATTATGATTTAAAATACCTCCTTTATCTCTTACAAGTGCCATCTCTTCTTTTTCAACTCATATATTCTTTAACTGGTCAATTAGGCCTATTAGGCCTTGTTCTTATACTAGTCTCTTGCTCATACACCTCTTGGTTAGATATACACAATTTTACACACTTTCCCACCTATATTTTTAATAAAATATGCCTTATGACATGAAAAAAACATTAATAAATTATTAAAATAGGTTTTTCATGGCATATAGGACCTAAACCCCTTTTAGGCCTTAAGGAGACCTAATTCAATTAGGCCTTCATTAGCACACATTACCCTTTGATCTTCTTGGATTAATTTCAAACTTAATACATATAATGAACACTTGAAATGTCACTCAATATACCCATAATAATATCCTCTTAGTTACATGACATATTTTATCTCTAATCACCACTTAAAGTATGCCATTAACAATATTCATAATTAGGCCTATGCATACCTAGAAAGTTTGTCTTAAACTATTGAAGATAAAATACCAATTTGATAAAAAACCATGGAAATAAAACATATAAATATAACCTTAAATACATAAAAAATTCAACAAGTTAATTATACTTCATTACACAAGGTAAAAAGACTCAAACCCTTCTCTATAAGTAGCCCACTTAGAATTGCAAATTAGCCTCAAAATGTAGTCATGGAAACATTGACCTTCAACATTTGTATGACCATTTATAGATACTATTGATGCATTTGGATGACCCTATGAGGTCATTATACCATTATAAAATATATACATAGTATGTTTAAATGGAAATATTGGTCTTGCAGACCAATCTCATAGTCTTGTACCTTACTATCTTATATGGACCAGATAGGTCAGCTTATGAGCAATATTTTCATCATTTCTACTATCATCTAAAAATTATATCCAAAATTAAAATGTATTATAGGTATTTAAAAACTTGTCCATTCACTTGTATTCATCCCTAATTCATGATAACACATCCCTAATCAACTTATCACTTCTGCCTAGGTTTCTCATTGTTTGCACCATTAGGATTGTTAGCGACTGGTCAACTTGTATGATCGATTTAACACACATGATTGATATAACACACTTAGAAACCACCATGGACATAAATTAAAAGTATACATATTCAACCTTCATCCATTTATCAACTTTTACTTGGTCAACTCTTACTACTACAATAAATCTATGAGAAATAAGGCCTTTCCTATAGGGTTCACTCACTCACCTGATAAACAAATCACACTTGGATATGCCTGGGAGAGTTGAATACATGATAAAATAGTTTATATAATAGTTTTAAACCATTTTTGGATTTTTTGAACAATATATTTCACATCGTGTTAGTGTTAGTGTTTTAGAGACTGTTAACACTATTTTTGGTGTTAACGATTATTCATAAATGACTAGCCCTCATTTATTAAAAAAATGCCTGGAGATCTTAGATAGGACCATTACTAATATATAATTAATATATTAGGTTCCCATTCATATTTTACACATGTCAATGAACACTTGAAATTCCTTATCAAGTTCAAAACCCTTCATTTTATGTACTCAAGAAATATCAAAACCACTTTTCATTCCTTTTATTATAGACTTTGACCTCAGATTTGGTCAACAAACATAGGAAAACCTATCACACCACTTAAAATTCTCACATGTTCATTATTATCTTTAAATCTGAAACTCATGCCTCATTGACCACCATCTCACTTTTTGCTTGCTTGGACCTTGACCTACAGACCATATTAGGCCTTGAAATTGACCTTCAAGCCTCTTTTCATGCACTCTTCAACTCACTTACATGATCACATAAAATATAATATGATCAATAAATTTCAAACATCCTTAATATTCCTTCACAAAGATCACGATTCTTCATAAGGCCAAATAGGGTCTAGAGGTGGTCTAGTTGCATACTAGGTATGTAGGTCCTACCCATGCACGCTCATTCTGAGACTATCATGAGTGATCTAATGCCTCATATGAATGATAAAAAAATTTAATACACCCTCTTATTCCTTTGTGCATCCATCTCACTAGGCCACCAAGCTCATACCTTCTCATAAGGTCTCTTCATGTAATGACCAATGTTATGACTAGGCTTCTCAAACTCTGAAAACTTAACAACTAACCTTGAAATAATTATTGATGCTCTTATACCTTTAACATATGTCTTACATACTCAAAAAATTCCATACATCTCAATGATTATATCAAACAAGAACATTCTTTAATTACCTCATGGACACCTTTCTTAAGAACCTTTGACATCAATGACAACATCAATGCCAAACTTGAATAATAGGAACAATGCTCAATAATATCCCCCTTTGTCATTGATGGCAAAACATATTGTATACTGATCATTTTAATTTTCCTATTTTGTTCTTTCTCCCCCTTTGACATAAATGGAAAAGTTATGTCTATAACTCCTTGGATCACACTCCTTATACCCAAAATACTCATCCACAATTACATTGATTATTTATGTAGAAATGAAATTATTTCTATAGAAAAGTCTACAAAAGATTACAAGAGATAATCTCTTTCTTAATATATATATTTTCATACTCCTCTTCATACTAGCTATTATCAGTAGTTCTTCTCATTATATAGGGGAGGTAGATGTTTATTATGAAGTTATGACAAAATACAACCATAAGATTTCATGTTGTTTGTAAAATTTAGAATAACACAAGAAGGCAGTTTAAGTAGTTAAAACTACATGGATGCATAGTTTGAATATGAAATCAAGGTCCAATAGAGTCTTCATATAGTTATAACAACTTCTTGTCACATTTAATGGTTGTTTGAATTCATTGGATAGGTTGGAAAATGGTTTGGTGGTGACAACTTTAGATTCTAGGATGTTTTAGACCACTTACAGTAATTGCTACCAGTGCTCCTAGCTAGATGTTGTGGGTGCCTCCTAGTTTTTGTGGGTGCTCTAGGCATCTAAAGCCTAGGAAACTAAGGGCTATAAGTGCATTTGCTATAATGGTTGGGGGCGATAAATAGAGGAAACAAACATATTATCTATTCTATTTTAGTCATGAAAATATCAAATCATTATAAACCATTAAAATATATTAGGTAATTCAAAGATAACACATAAATCTTAAGACTAATTTTCACACACACACACACACATGAAAATTAGTCTTAAGATTTATGTGTTATCTTCAAATTACCTAATATATTTTAATGGTTTATGATGATTCAATATTTACATGACTAAGATAGAATAGAGAATATGCTCATTTCCTATGTTTATTTCCCCCAACCATTATAGCAAGTGCACCTACAACCTCCAGTTACCTAGATAGTCTAGGCAACTAGGGGATGTGGGTGCACTTTCTATAATGGTTGGGTGTGATAAACATAGGAAACAAACATATTCTCTATTATATCTTAGTCATGAAAATATCAAATCATTATAAAACATTAAAATATATTAGATAATTCAAAGATAACATATAAATCTTAAGACTAATTTTCATATATATTAATTACTCATTTTGTATGTACACATCAATATATTATGAATCACTAGAGGTGGAACATGTAACAAAAAGGGAACTTCAGGGTAAAGATTATGTGGCTTGATGAGGCCATTTATGTGTCTCATTGGTGGCTATCATTGAGGCATAGGACATTCGACCCACAGGTGCATCAATTTTCAACATAAGATGCGATATTTGATAAATGAAAACATAATTTATGATACCACATTTATATAAGAGTCACATATACAACCTAATGGAAATGATAAGTTAAAGATATTTAATGACCCTTTTCCTAATAATGAGGCATAACATACTACCTCTCAACCTCATGTGCATATGAACTATAATGCACATCCTTTTATAGTTTCTTCTACTTATATAATTGTGGAAGAGCATCCTCTAGATGGGATTGTTGGCACACTTTAGACTATACGCATAGAGAGACCTATTATTACATATTAGGAACATGAAATTATTTAATATGAGTATTAAGATGAGGCATATTATATATATATATATATATATATATATATATATATATATATATATATATATATATATATATATATATATATATATATATATATATCAACAACTTATACACAATATCATGGTAGATAATGGTTCAAGTGAAAATATTTGCATCATGACACTTCTTACTAGTCTTGGATATACACAAGATGATTTCATGGATATAACAAAGACAATAAAAGGATTTTATGGACATAAATAACACCCTTTAAGATGCATTGTGATACCTCTTTAGGTAGGATTCACACTATTTGCTACATTATTCTTACTTATACTCAGTACATGAGTCTTTAACATGTTATTAGGACATCCTTGGATATTGCATGTAGTACCATCTATAGTACACATATGTATGAAATATATACATGATAATAAGGTGGTCATATTTTAATGTATTTCATATGAATACCCTATTTAATAATAAATTAATCCTCCTTCATACACACACACTCCTTTGTCAATGTATCCATTTATACAACATGTTAAGTTTCATTCTACTCAGATAGCTTATAAAAAGCTAGTGGAATTTGCTAGATAACCAATATTACAATGTCTATTACATCAGATATATATTCAAGAATCATGAGAGCCATTATCTATTCCATCATGTCCTATATTATTGTACAAATTTATTCACATGTCCCATGGTAAACACAAGGACATTCTACTACTATGGATCAGATTCCACATAATATTATGGTTCCTAGAATTACACATTATATGCAAGATCATAAGCTTGGTGATGTCCATGATGGATATGATACATCATGAGATTATTTTTCATATTTTGACTTAGATACCCATGTTACTACTTGACCATGATGGGTAACACTAATCATGTTGGACATAGGACCTAGATGTGAGCATCCCATTGATGGGATCATTGGTTAGCATTGCATAATATTTAAATATTCATAAAATAAAATAAAATAAAAATATTCAAAAATAAAACACCAAGACCTATGAATGACATGTATTTCTTGTTTACATGACTTTTTATGATTTGTCATATGTAGTGTATTGTATATGTAGTTTTAATATACACATGCATTTCACAATATACATTAATGAAATTCATGACATACAAGGAATTTATGACATGGACACACAAATGGAGGACTTTCCTATGCCCATGAGCTACCTTCCTACATTAGAAGAATGTTCTTATTGGGGGTGTCTAGCTACTTTACATAGGTTTTATCATTTTATGACTATCTCTAGTTATCATTTATACATGACTTTATCTTACTAATACTATTTAGAGTGCCATTTCACTACATATTATATTTTCCTATATGTGATTATGACATACATTGATTTTGTAGATAACATTTTATTTTTTAATGCATTATTGATGATGTTGCTTGTTCTTTGACTTTATTTACTTTGCAACATTTGATTGCCCATTATGTTTGACTCTAATTTTTGGGTAGTATATTTTACACTGTGTGTGTGACATTTTATTTTGTGTCATGTGTGTAACATTTTCTTATACATTACATATGACCATGAGCCTTGTGCGATATTTTATTGTATATTGAGTGTGGCCCTTGGAATTGTGTATCATTTGATTGTCCATTATGTGTGACTCTTTGGATCTACTTTCTATGTGTGCATAAATCTAAGATTGTTCACTGAACTTATTGAGATTGTTGAGTTTGTCAATGTCTTGATCTACATCATGTATTCTCCTTCTCTTTTGCAGTATCATGATATAATGTGTATCATAATTTGTTTTTCATATTTATTACTCAGTCTTTGGATATTTATTTCTATGTTTATTATTCATCATGTTTCTCATTGATATATCTATCTATACATGACTACTTTTATTCTTAGAACACATGTCTCATACACACTCAAATTCTTTATTATTACAAAGATGAAAATTTCCCCACATGTTATTAAATAATTTACACTACTTACATATTTTATATATTACATAATGCATTTAAATGTTATCTTTTGAGATAATTAAAATTCACATGTTGCATTCCTCACCTCAAAAATAAGGCACAGATAATGTCTTTTCATAGAGATTAAGCCTTCAAAATTATGAAAAATAAGAATTTGGGCACAAATTATTTCAAAATGTTACATGTTTTTATTAAGAATATGATATATTTCATTCAAATTGGGGGAATATGTGCATCATAAGTCATAGATTTCATAGCATTAAGAGATATTTAACATATGTTATCAAATAATTACACAAATTATAGGACTTAAGTTACACATGTTATTATAGTGGAGGCATATGTGTGGCATATATTCATAGTTTCATAGATATCATGATATTGGCATAGGTTATATGACATAGATTACTCATATTACTAGATGGAATGGTAACTCATGGAATTCTCTATTTTGTTTTACTCATATTTATTTCAAAAATAAAATATACTCAAGAATTACTTAAGCATTACTAAGATCTAATCATACAATCTATGTAGTGGATGATTCCATTTTTTTAGGAACCCATAATGGATTCTATTTTTACTAGAGATATTGAGTTGTTTAGGGTTGAAGTTGGGCATAACTTGACTTCTAGGCACTTATCATATTTTAGGAACCCATAATGGATCATGCCTTTATGCTTGATATTGAGTTGTGTGGGGCTGAATTTAGGCATGGATTAATATTTAGGCACTTTTCTATTTACAATGAGGCTTGAAGCATATGCAACTCAACCCATGATTTTATAAAACATCTCCTATGGGGCATGATCACCCCATTTTATATTGTCTCCAAAACACAAGTCTCCAGAATATGTCTTGGTTCACATGGATACAAATGTATTCATTCCCTAATATTTTATTTCACATATGTTCAATGTTTTCACTTTCAAATTTAATATCATGAGTAAACATTCATTTCTACATGTCTCATTGAAGGTTTTCATGGAGTAAGGCACAACACATAATACATACTTGGGAAACATATATCATGGTTATCTTTGTGTATCACCTTCTATTATTTTACTCTAATAATTCCATTACTAGAATAAAATGGATTAAATGTAGACACTCTTATATGGTAATAAAGACTTGAAAATGTGTAATTTGACCAAATCTAGACTTATTTTAGGAAAATAATAGTTAGTTCTTACATTTTTGAGTAACTTTAATGTAATAAGTGATATAATATATAATTATGGGAGATAATATTGCATGTGTGTTGTGATCTATAACAACCCACATATAAAGGAATTATAAGGTTGTTAAGATAGATATTCTAAGGATAATTTGGGGGGATTGAGATAGTACATATCTCATAGTATTTAGGAGATCATCAAACTATTTACATGTACTCCCATTCATTGAATAAGATAATGAAGATGATTGTGTTTAATTCTTCAATCTCTGACCAAATTATTATTTGGTATCAGAGTAGTCATAAAGACCCAAGTTATTGTATGGGGGAGAACCATTATTGTTCTTGATTGCCTTAGCTGATGAGAAAGGATAATTATGAGAGTTTTTGCAACATAAATTAATTACATAGGTTTTAAGGTTTTCTTGTATTTTTGTAAGGTAGCTTTGTGATTCTTAAGATATATGGGTATTGTTTAATGATCCAAATACTGTGAGGGTAATGCATTGATAGATATCATGCGATCAACATTTATATGATGTCTACTTGTCATTTTTGTGAATGTTTTGTCAATCCATTGTATGTTATGATGCATATAGTTATATGATCTATTTTTAATGTCATTTGAATGTATAATTTGTCTATGCATAAATCTGTATGCCCCCGATCTCTAACATAAAATACAAATGTAACTACTCAAACTTATGTGCAAGCAGAGATACAAACTACATGGATTTTCTACAAACACTTTTGTAACCATGTGCTTCCCTCCAATGCCAAGGTGCAGATATGTTCTATCATCATTATCTTGAACATCTAGTCATAATTGACAAGTACTTATGGCAAGTTAAAGAGTATATGCTTATCCATTTTACAAGTTTCATGTTGATGCTACCATCTCGTTTCATTTTATGTCTAAAAATATCTCCCAATTCTTCTTTAGGTTATAATCAATCATATTCATGGTGATAATGTTTTATGGCTCAGATAAATTCATAATATTAGATGAGATTTTTAGTTTTTTATTGCCAACCGTTTTATTCCACAACTTTTTCCTCCATGCGTTTAACAACATTAATGTCTTCCTCAAAATAAGTACTTCAAATATGGTGATCAAAACCCTAATCCTTTACAATCAAGCTCAAATTTTGAGTCATCTCTTCCAAAGTCTATGGTTTTGACATAGGTAATAGTTAATATTTTATTATTGTTTAATTATAGCTTTTATATTTTAAGGTTATAGTTAGTTCTCTATATTTTATTTGTCAATAAATGGTTATCTCTTGACAAGTCAAATAATTTTTTCTTTTAAATACTAAAAGTTATAGATTTTATTGTTATAGTATTATGTTTAGTTTTATTATTATTGTCACAGTTTGTCAAAATTTAAATAAGTGTCAAATTTTATTATCAGTAGTCATATTTAGTATTAAAAGTTATGTTAGAGTTAGTTTTATATATCATAAGTATCTATAGTCATTTTTGTATATTCATGTGTATTATCAATCCAGATAAAATATGATTGATGATTTTCGCATTGTAATAGATGTATTATCAATCGAAACTAACATTTAATTGATGCAATGACAACTAATTAAACCAAATTCATTAAAGCTAAAGGAAGTATGTAGTGGAAATGGATATTGTCTATGATGTTCATGATTGAATGACAATGATCAATGATATAGGCTACAAGAGAAGACAATGAGGAAGTAATCCCCTTGTGTGTGTGTGTGTGTGTGTGTGTGTGTGTGTGTGTGTGTGTGTGTGTGTGTGTGTGTGTGTGTGGTGTGAAAAATTAAATTATTGTAATTGGTATTTTCCCTTGTTATAATGATAATGTGGAGATCTAGACCACATGAACTATAGCATGAAGTGTTCTTGATATCTTGATTGGTTTGGTTGATGTGTTTCATGAGTTGGTTGATGGGTCCTAATTCAAGAAGCATGCATTCACATAAAGAAGTTGATGGGTCCTTGTTCATGAATGATGTAGCTCCCATAATTAATGTGATTGTCAATAACATTTGTAAGCTCCAGAGTACCATGCTACTTAGTAGTAAAGTGGTGTTTTCTCTCCATGTTCGCACTAAGATGGAGAATGTTAGGATAATATTAGTCAGTGTTTATATTTGTGAGTTACTAAATGTAATATCTATGATAAATTATATAATTTTGAGAGATAATATTGTATGTGTGTTGTGAGTTATAATAACTCATGTATAGAGGAATTCTAAGGTTATTAGGAGATATATTCTAGGGATGATTTGGGGGGGGGGGGGGTTGAGATGATACATATCTCCTAATCATTAAGAGATCATCAAACTATTTATATTTACTCTTGTTCATTGAATAAGATAACAAAAATTATTATGTTTAATTTGTTCAAATTATTAACCTATTTGACTTATGCTTACATATATGAATCTTGTTTGCCATTCTTCATAGCCATACTATCATATATGGCTCTGACCCTTCCAAATTATGATTATTGTTACATAGGATATTCCCTAGTCTATGCACAATCAACTTATTATCATTCTTAGATTGTCTCATGACTTCAAGTATCTATTCTTATTTTGTAGACAAGTTTATGCCTCTCAGATAAGTTTGCTACTGCAGACATCCATTCAGGGTAGACTTGTCCCCAAGCCCTTTAACGACTAGTTTTCTAAATTCAAAATGTTCATTAGGGTTATCCCAAACATTTCACATGTTGGTTCAAAGGAAATAACCAAAATAATGAACTATATAATCAAATCCAACCTAAACATTTATCATCTAGCAAAAATCTATCAAACTATTAATGGAAATCACTGTATACGTTAAGAAAAACTACTCAAAATATTCCACATCTAAAACTGCTCAATAAAAATATCTTTCCATATATAAATACTTTCGTAATAAAAAACACAAAATATTAATAAATTAAAATATAAAAAATTTAATCACTATTTAAATAAAAATAGAAATATTTTAATCACCATTGAAGCTAATAACCACTTGCTTTTGAAGTAATTGCTTGTCATGACATGATCTTCTAATTTATAAAAGAAATTTCTATCTTGTGTTCCCCACCATTTATGTTGACTCTTGACTTTTTCTCCTGCGCCACCGTGCCATGGCCCACGTTTCTAACACCAAAACGGATTTTATATAAAATTTTTATTTTGAAAATATAATCTCTTCAACCACTTTTGATTCCATAAATCTTTTATATTTATTTATTAAAAAAATATATAAGCGTGCATTATTCTTTTGCCCCTGGCGTTCTCTCCATCTTGCAATTATTGAAAATTAATGCCCTGACATGATCTCTAATTTATTTATTTTCTTAAATTTTTCCCCTCTGCCACCACCCACGACTCCAACAGATTTTATATTCAATTTTGATTTTTAAAATATAATCTCTTCACCCACTTTTGATTCCATAGATATTTTATATTTATTTATTAAACAAATATATACCCAGCTGACTTATTGAAAGTGATAACGTGAGACCTGATGAATGTTTTATGACATCTACTTGTCAGTTTTATGAATGTTTTGTCAATCCATGTTATGTTATGATGCATATAGTTATATGATCTATTTTTAATGTCATTCAAATGTATAATTTGTCTATGCATAGATCTATATGCCCTTGACTCTAACATAAAATACAAATGTAACTACTCAAATTTATGTGCAAGCAGAGATACAAATTGCATGGATTTTCTATAAATGCTTTTTTAACCATGTGCTTCCCTCCAATGCCAAGGTACAGGTATGTTATGTCATAATTGTCTTGAATATCTAGTCATAATTGACAGGTACTTATGGCAAGTTAAAGAGTATATGCTTATCCATTTTACAAGTTTCATGTTGATGTTACCATCTCATTTCATTTCATGTTTTAAAATATCTCCCAATTCTTCTTTAGGTTATAATCAATCATATTCATGGTGATAATGTTTTATGGCCCAGACAAATTCATAATATTAGATGAGATTTTTAGTTTTTTTACTGCCAACTATTTTATTTCACAACTTTTTCCTCCATGCACTCAACAACGTTAATGTGTTCCTCAAAATAGGTACTTCAAATATGGTGATCAAAACCCCAATCCTTTGCAATCAAGCTCAAATTCTGAGTCATCTCTTCCAAAGTCTATGGTTTTGACATAGTCAATTGTTAATATTTTATTATTGTTTAATTATAGCTTTTATATTTTAAGGTTATATTTAGTTCTTTATAGTTTATTTGTCAATAAATGGTTATCTCTTGACAAGTCAAATAAGTTTTACTTTTAAATACTAAAAGTTATAGATTTTATTGTTATAGTATTATGTTCAGTTTTATTATTATTGTCACAGTTTGTCAAAATTTAAATAAGTGTCAAATTTTATTATCAATAGTCATATTTAGTATTAAAAGTTATGTTAGAGTTAATTTTATATATCATAAGTATCTATAGTAATTTTTGTATATTCATGTGTATTATCAATTTAGATAAAATATGATTGATGATTTTCACATTGTAATAGATGTATTATTGTTTGAAACTAACATTCAATTGATGCAATGACAACTAATTAAACCAAATTCATTAAAGCTAAAGGAAGTATGTAGTGGAAATGGATATTGTCTATGTTGTTCATGATCGAGTGACAATGATCAATGATATAGGCTACAAGAGAAGACAATCAGGAAGTTATATATATATATATATATATATATATATATATGGTGTGAAAAATTAAATTATTGTAATTATTATTTTCCCTTGCTATAATGATAATGTGGAGATCTAGACCACATGAAGTGTTCTTGACATCTTGATTGGTTCAGTTGATGTGTTTCATGAGTTGGTTGATGGGTCCTAATTCATGAAGCATGCATTCGCATAAAGAAGTTGATGGGTCCTTGTTCATGAATGATGTAGCTCCCATAATTAATGTGAATGTCAATACCATTTGTAAGCTCCTCCAGAGTAACACGCTACTTAGTAGTAAAGTGATGTTTTCTCTCCATGTTCGCACTAAGATGGGGAATGTTAGGATAATATTAGTCAGTGTTTACATTTGTGAGTTACTAAATGTAATATTTATGATAAATTATATAATTTTAGGAGATAATATTGTATGTGTGTTGTGAGTTATAAAAACTCATGTATAGAGGAATTCTAAGGTTATTAGGAGATATAGTCTAGGGATGATTTGGGGGGGTTGAGATGATACATATCTCCTAATCATTAGGAGATCATCAAACTGTTTATATTTAATCTTGTTCCTTGAATAAGATAACGAAAATTATTGTGTTTATTTTTGTTCAAATTTTTACCAAATTATTAACTTGTTTGACTTATGCTTACATACATGAATCTTATTTGCCATTCTTCATAGCCATACTATCATATATGGTTCTGACCCTTCCAAATTATGATTATTGTTGCATAGGATATTCCCTAGTCTATGCACAGTCAACTTATTATCATTCTTAGATTGTCTCATGACTTCAAGTATCTATTCTTATTTTGTAGATAAGTCTATGCCTCTAAGATAGGTCTGCTATTGCAGACATCCATTTAGTGCAGAGTTGTCCCCAAGCCCTTTAACGACTAGTTTTCTAAATTCAAAATGTTCATTAGGGTTAGCCCAAATGTTTCACATGTTGGTTCAAAAGAAATAACCAAAATAATAAATTATATAATCAAATCAAACCTAAACATTTATCATCTAACAAAAATCTATCAAACTATCAATCGAAATCACTGTACACATTGAGAAATACTACTCAAAATATTCCACATTTAAAACGGCTTAATAAAAATATCTATCCATATATAAATACTTTTGTAATAAAAAATAAAAAATATTAATAAATAAAAATATAAATATTTTAATTACTATTTTAAAATAGAAATATTTTAATCACCATTTAAACTAGTAACCACTTGCTTTCCAAGTAATTGCTTGCCCCGACATGATCTCTAATTTATAAAAGCATAGTGATTGCAATAAAAGATTATCTAAATCCTCTATTTTGATGACACATTATTTATATAGAGGATCCCACCCAACCTTTTCTATAAAATTTTGTGCATTAGAATGATTTTATGAGCTTCTAGCCACACATATGCCTTGGTTTGGGGCAAAGATTGAGTTATCTCATTATATTTCCAAATGGTATGTCCTATTTTACAACATATTATCCTTTCCCCAACTCTCCCCATTGTAAGTTATTTATTTAGTTACCAAAATACATTTACCCATGATTTAGCTCTATTACCTCATAAAAAATTTAAACCGCATGAATAGAAAAAAGCTAAGGGAAAGGGGTTTTGCATGGAACTACACTACAAGTGTGGGGAATTGATAGTGAAATAAAATTATTATAGGAATGAATTATATGGAGGCATAAATCAATTTAAGTATCACATTGACCTAATATCCGGCCATGAAATCAACCTTTGTGAAAAAATCCTTAAATGTAACCAACCAAACCAATATGGCATTAGAGGCCTTCAACATATATAAATCAATATACACAACTGAATGTAGAAAATGGGTCAACTTTCCATCTTGTTAGATAATATTTTTGTCACACCAAGGTTAGAATAATATGAGGGTGAAATATAAAATTTCATTTACATGTCTCCTCCCACTCAATTGATAACATACATTTCACCCTAAGTGTTATTTACGGTTATGCAGAGAAGTAAAGGACAACATATAAACAACAATTATAACAATAATGATCAAACAACTATGAATGAAAATAACAATAGTAGATTGTGATAGAATTATGACTTCCCAACTTCACATGAGTGTTCATAAATATGAAAAAGTTTATTGTCAAAGGTTTCACTATGGTGCTCATATAGTTTTACATCATAGATAAGGATACCAATTACAAAATGATATTGGGAATGCCATGCCTCAAAAAATGAAGGCCATACCTTCAATCTTATTTTAAGAAGTGATATTTTCACACTTTGGGAAGGTCTTTATCATTTAAGGTAATCCTAATCCATTCGGTGTACACCAAACCAATCTTAAGAGGAAACTAGGCCTCCAAATCAATAATCATCTTCCTTGAAAAAAGTGAACAAACCTCCTACTCATCTAAAAATAAAAATAACCCTTTACAATAGTCAAAATGGGTGTCAAAAGGCAAAACCCAAAAGATCTAACCCCTATCAGACATGAATCAAGATGAAAAAGTGGTTGAACCCATAAATAAAATAACAAAGGAGGAGGAGAAACCCATAATGGTGGTAGAGATATCAAGATCCTAGAGAAACATAAACTTATTGTCCTTCCTTTTGACCTGCACAGAGATCAATACCTATAATCCCCAAAAGAATATTTAAACTATAAATGTTTTTAAAAAAAATTTGTGGGAGGAGGGAGTAGGAGGTGTGCAGTATTTGGATAAAACCTAATTTCATATCAATTTCATGGCTTTTATTCAGAGTAACGACATGTTTTTTAGAGTAGCAATTTTGCTTATCTTATATACAATATGAACCATGGTTAAAAATAGTATGGGGGAATAAATAAAGCATCTCTATTTTAGGAGTAGAACAATCACTAAAACCCAATTATATATCTAAGCTAAAGCTTACAACAAAAATTATGAAAAGCAAGACAAGGTAGTTGTCATTTTCTGAAACAATAAGAAGTATTTTGGCCATTGTACAAGTTAGTAATGAAAAATGAGTTATTATAAATTGTGAATTAATGAAGAATGAACTTCTAGACTATAGTTGGGAAATTTATGATTAAAAACACAATAAATAAATAAGATGAAATGATTACTTCTCAATAAAACGTCATGAATCCCAAAATAAAATAAAAAAGCTTTATGAATTGGATGAATTAAAAAACTTTTTACAGAAAGAGTTAATAGGCCAAAATGAAATCACAGAGAACAATAGATCATTAGAAATGGTTATATATCTATCACAATAACTAGTTGAGAGAGTTTTAAAGAAAACTTGGATCATTATGAACATCTTTTGAATGATAGTTTATAACCCTATGACCTACAAAGAGAACTTTGAAAGGAAATAAAATCAAAATGAATAAAGATTGAAAATAACTATGATTTGAACATTCTTAGTTGACAATGATGAAGTTATCTAAAATGGGGTATGGGCATCAATCATGCAGGGACAAAGGAGGGACGAATCATGTAGATCAAAGAACAAGATTTAAAAAGCAAAATCTATTCATCATTCATTTTGATGGCAATATGCCTTCGATTACAAACTAATTTTAACAAAAAAATGTAGATCATAATCATTCTCATTCATAAAAACTAAACAATAATACATTACAAAATCCATTCATCATTCTCATTCCTAAACAACAAATAAAAATATTGAATATGTATATCGATTCTTGACCTTGCCTAGACATAACCCTAAGATGTTTAAAAAAAATTTAACTTGATGGAAATAAAATACCTTCTAATGAATTGCCTTCAAACAAAATGAATCGGTGGAGGAGAATTAAATGCATAGTCTTAAGCAGTGGTGAGGTGTGGTTTTTGTAGGGGGTTCAAATGAAGCCCCTTAGTTTGAGCATGGTTGAATAAAACACCTTTATTTGAACCCCAAGTCAAATGTACACATCGTGTTTCAAACAAAGGTGTTTTATTTGAATCATGTTTGAACTAAGGGACTTTGTTTGAACCCCCTTCATGTTTCACAAGTTCCCTTGGCTTGGTCGGAAAGTGGGACTCACTTATGTGTGTCGACCCAACTACCATTGACACTAGTGTCTGATTGTGATGTTGTTGTGCATTACATAATAATGATTAGATCTAGATATGACAAACTTTTGTTTTTTGGGTTTTATATCACATTTTTTTTATATTTAGATTTAGGAAACAAGTTGTCACTTTCTTCTCATTGATGAAACCCTAGCTCTTCACCCTTCTTCACCCTTAGAATGAATTTTTTAAAAATGGGTTAGTGGGATCATAGTGTCAAGATGACCTCAAATACCCCTCTATCAATGAGTGCTACCTACATAGCCACTACTTTGAAGAGAGACTTAGATAGATGTATTTTTACCCTATGTGTGGGAATGTGTATGTATAAGGGTTAGATATACTATATATGGATGCATGCAATGATGTAGCTTGTAACTTGTGCAATATACTATATATGGATGTATGTAATGATCTAGCTTGTAACTTGGAAAATATAGCTCATGGGATACTCTTCAAATATTTCAAAACTTTTATATGATTGCTTCTATGAATGATAAATAAATAGGGATATATAGGAAAAAATAACTTAGTTGTGTGAATGATTGAATGATCCTTCATAGGTGTTTGCTTGGTATTTGCTAAATGAACAATGAAAGGATTAGAATTTTATTTATACCACACCTTTTGAAAATATCTCATCGTAGGGTTCAATAGGATAAATAAGCCAAACTATAGGTTTTGAATATTTTTCAAAGTGGATGAAATTTGACAATTGGATAATAGATAAGGATGTAGATGCTATTATTGGTGGTAGTGTCCCTCTACGGATATTAGTGTCTATAAGGATATAAAATAGGTATGGATTTAAAACTAATAGTGAAGGGTGTTTATCAAGTTTTAATATTTTTGAATAGTTCACGAGACCTAGGTTATCATAATGATAAAGGCTATACCATAAGATAAGCATATAGGCATAGTGAAATGCCAAATTCAAGAATTTTGATAATACAAAGGTCTAGAACTAAATGGTTGAGCCCTAATAGATATTTTCCAATTATACAAGATTAATATATAAATATTTAGGTTTATTATTAATATTTGCATTGATTAATTATGTAGAAATGAAATTATTTATATAGAAAAGTTTACAAAAGATTACAAAAGTTGATCTCTTTCTTACTATATATCTTTTCATACTCCTCTTCATACTAGTTATCATATGTGACCCTTCTCCTTATATAGGGGAAGCAAATATTTATTATGAAGTTATGACAAAGTAAAACCATAATATTTCATGTTGTTTGATAAAATTATAACAAGACAAGAAGGCATTTTAAGTGGTTAAACTACATGGATACACAATTAGAATATGCAAGCAAGGTCAAATGGACTCTCCATATAGGTTATAACAAATTCTTGTCACATTTTATGGTTGTTGGAATTCATCAGATAGTTTGGAAAATGGTTTGGTGGTGAAAAAAGTAGATTCTGGGGTGTTCTATTAAATGACCACTTGCAGCAATGGCTATAAGTGCTCCCAGCTAGACGTTGTGAGTGCCTCCTAGTTGTTGTGGATGCTCTAGGCCTCCAAGGTCTAGGTAGCTAATGGTTACAAGTGTACTTGTTATAATGGTTTGGGATGATAAACATAGGAAACAAACATATTCTCTATCCTATCTTAGTCATGAAAATATTAAATCATTATAAACCACTAAACTATATTAGATAATTCAAAGAAAACACATTTTTATCTTAAGACTAATTTTCATATATCAATATATTATGAGTCTCCAGAAATGGAAAATGTGATAAAAAGGGAACTTTAGGGGAAATACCATGTGGCTAGATGAGGCCATTTATGTGTCTCATTAGCAGCTATAATCGAGGCATATGGCATTCAACGAACAAGTGCATCAATTTTAAACATAAGATACAGTATTTGATAAATGACAACATAATTGATGTTAACACATTTATATAAGAGTCATAGATGCAACCTAAAGGTAATGATAATTTGAAGATAAATAATGGCCCTTTTCCTAATAATAAGGCATAATATACTACTTCTCAACTTCTAGTGCATATGACCTATAATGCACATCCTCCTCTAGTTTATTTCACTTATATAATTGTGGAAGAGCATCCTCTAGATTGACTATAATTTTTTGGCATTATAATTTCCATTGTGTGTATGAAATTTTATTATGTATTATGTCTGTGACATTTTCTTGTACATTACATATGACAATGATCCTTATGTGATATTTTATTGTCTATTAAGTCTAGCCCTTAGCATTGTGCATCATTTGATTGTCTATTGTGTGTGACTCTTTGAATATACTCTCTATGTGTGGATAAATATAGGATTGTTTACTAATCTTGTTGAGATTGTTGAGTTTGTCAATGTCTTGATCTACATCACATCTTCTCCTTTTTTGAAGTATCATGATACATATAATAATTTTATTTTCATATTTATTACTCAATCTATGGATTTTCATTTCTATGTGGATCATTCATTGCATTTCTCATTGATATATCTATCTAGACATGACACTTATATTCCTAGAAAACATGTCTCATACACATTGAAATGCTTTATTAATACTATGATGAAAATTTCCCCACATGTTATTAAATGATTTACATTGCTTATATATTTTATATATTACATAGTGCATTAAAATGCAATCTTTTGAGATAATTAAAATTCACATTATTCATTCCTTACCCCTAAAAGTGGGCACATATAGTGGTTTTTCATAGAGATGAAGCCTTCACAATTATGAAAAAAAAATAGGCACAAATTATTTCAAAATGTTACATGTTTTTATTGAGAATATGATATATTGGACTCAGATCATGGAAATATGTGCATCACAAGTCATAGATTTTATAGGATTATGTGATATTTAACATATTTTATCAAATTATTACATAGATTACATGACTTAAGCTACATATGTTATTATAGCGGGCACATATGTGTGGCATATATTCATAGTTTCATAGATATCATGATATATTGGCACTTGTATATGACATAGTTTACTTAGATTTACTAGATGGAATGGAAACTCATTGCATTCTCTATTTTGTATTACTCAGATTTATTTCAAAAATAAAATATACTCTAGAATTAATTAAGCATTACTCAGACTGAATCATACAGTATATGTAGTAGATGATTCCTTTTTTTTTTAGGAACCCATAATGGATTCTATTTTTACATATAGGTATTGAGTTTTTTAGGGTTGAGTTTGGGCATAACTTGACACTTAGGCACTTATCATATTTTAGGAACCCATAATGGATTATGCTTTTAAGTAGTGATATTAAATTGTGTGGGGCTGACTTTAGGCATGGATTAAATTCTAGGCACTTATCTATTTACAATGAGGCTTGAGGCATATACAGCTCAACCCATGGTTTTACATAACATCTCCTATGGTGCATGATCACCCCATTTTCTATTGTGTCTAAAACACAAGTCTTCATAATGTCTTGGTTCACAAGGATATAGTTGTATTCATTCCTTAATATTTTATTTCACATATGTTTAATGTTGTTGCTTTCATATTTCATATCACGAGTAAACACTCATTTCTACATGTCTCATTGAAAGTTTGCATGGAGCAAGGCACAACACATAGTACATACTTAGGAAACATCTATCATAGTTATCCTCATGTATCACCTTTTATTATATTACTCTAATAATTCCATTACTCAAATAAAATGGGGTAAATTTAGACACTCTTGTTTGGTAATAGAGACATGAAAATGTGTAATTTGACCAAACTTGAACCTATTTTAGGAAATTAATAGATAATGATTACATTTTTTAGTAACATTAATGTATTATGTGATATAATATATAATTGTGGGAGATAATATTGTATTTGTGTTGTGATTTATAAGAACTCGCATATAAAGGAATTCTAACATTGTTAGGAAATATATTTTAGGGATGATATGGGGGGATTGAGATAGTACATATCTCCTAGTATTTAGGAGATCATCAAACTATTTACATGTACTCCCCTTCATTGAATAAGATAATGAATATGATTGTGTTTAATTTTTCAATATCTGACCAAATTATTATTTGGTATCAGAGTAGTCATGGAGACCTAAGATATTATATGGGGGGAGAACCATTATAGTTCTTGATTTCCCTAGCTGATGAGAAATAATAATTATGAGAGTTTTTGTAACATAGTTACGTATGTTTTAAGGTTTCTTTTGTCTTTTTGTAAGGTAACTTTGTGATTCTTAAGATATTTGGGTGAAGTTTAATGATCTCGATACTATGAGGATAATGCATTGATATATATCATGTGGTCAACATTTATATGAGATCTACTTGTTAGTTTTGTGAATGTTTTATCAGTCCATGTTATGTTGTGATGTATACAGCTATATGATCTATTTATACTGCCATCCAAACATATAATTTATTTATACATAGCTCTATATGCCCCTAAACTCTAACATGAACATCAAATATAACTACTCAAACTTATGTGCAAGCAAAGATACAAACTACATGGAAATTCTATAAATGCATTTGTAACTATTTGCTTCCCTCCAATGCCAAGGTATAATGATGTCCTGTCATCACTATCTTGAACATCTAGTTACAATTAACAAGTACTTGCGGTAAGTTAAAGAGTAGATGCTTATCCATTTTAACATGTTTCATGTTAATGCTACCATCTTGTTTCATTCCATGTGTAAAAATATCTCTTAATTCTTCTTTAAGGTATAATCAATCATATTCATGGTGATAATGTTTTGTGGCCCAACCAAATTTGTAAAATTAGATGAGATTTTCAATTTTTTACCACCAACCCTTTTAATCCACAACTTTTTCCTCCATGCACTCAACAATGTTAATGTATTCCTCAAAATAGGTACTTCAAAAATGGTAGTCAAAACCCTAATCCTTTACAATCAAGCTCAAATTCTAAGTCATTTCTTTCAAAGTCTATGGTTTTGACATTGTTAATAGTTAATATTTTATTATTGTTCAATTATAGTTTTTATGTTTTAAGGTTATAATTAGTTCTCTATAGTTTATTTGTCAATAAATGGTTATCTCTTGATAAGTCAAATAAGTTTTTCTATTAAATACTAAAATTTATAGATTTTACTATTATAGCATTATGTTTAGTTTTATTATTATTGTCATAGTCTATCAAAATTTAAATAAGTGTTAAATTTTATTGTCAATAGTCATATTTAGTATTAAAAGTCACATTAGAGTTAGTTTTATATATCAAAGTATCTATAGTCATTTTTGTAAGTTAATGTGTGTCATCAATCCAAATAAAATATGATTGATAATTTTCATATTGTAATAGATATATTATCAATTAAAACTAACATTCAATTGATGCGATGACAACCAATTGCACCATATTCATTAAATCCAAAGGAAGTATGTAGTGGCAATGGATATTGTCTATGTTATTCGTGATTGAGTGACAACGATCAGTGACAGAGGCTACAAAAGAAGACAATGAGGAAGTAATCCTTATAATTTTTTTTTTTAAATTTATAATTGGTGTGAAAAATTAAATTACTATAATTAGTATTTTCCCTTGCTATAATGATAATGTGAAGATCTAGACCACATGAACTATAGCATGAAGTGTTCTTTATATCTTGATTGGTTTGATTGATGTGTTTCATGAGTTGGTTGATGGGTCCTAATTCATGAAACATGCATTTGCATAAAGAAGTTGATGGGTCCTTGTTTATGAATGATGTAGCTCCCATAGTCAATGTGAGTGTCAATACCATTTGTAAGCTCCAAAGTTGCATGCTACTTAGTAATAAAGTGGTGTTTTCTCTCCATGCCCGCACTAAGATGAGGAATGTTAGGATAATATTAGTTAGTGTTTACATTTCTGAGTTACTAAATGTAATATTTATGATAAATTATATAATTTTGGGAGATGATATTGTATGTATGTTGTGAGTTATAACAACTCATGTATATAGGAATTCTAAGGTTGTTAGGAGATATATTCTAGGGATGATTTAGGGGATTGAGATGATACATATCTCCTAATCATTAGGAGATCATCAAACTATTTATATGTACTCTTGTTAATTGATTAAGATAACAAAAATTATTGTGTTTAATTTATTCATTTTTTTACCAAATTATTAACCTGTTTGATTTATGCTTACATGCATGACTCTTATTTGTCATGCTTCATATTATGATTATTGTTACATAGGATATTCCCTAGTCTATGCACAATCAACTTATTATCATTCTTAGATTGTCTCATGACTTCAAGTATCTATTCTTATTTTGTAGACAAGTTTATGCCTCTCAGATAAGTCTGCTACTGCAGACATCCATTCAGGTTAGACTTGTCACCGAGCCTTTTAACGACTAGTTTTCTAAATTCAAAATGTTCATTAGAGTTACCCCAAACGTTTCACATGTTGGTTAAAAGGAAATAACCAAAATAATAAACTATATAATCAAATCAAATATAAAAATTTATCATCTAACAAAAATCTATCAAACTATTAATAGAAATCACTGTATATTTTGAAAAAAACTATTTAAAATATTCCACATCTAAAACCGCTCAATAAAAATATGTTTCCATATATAAATAAATAGAAAATATTAATAAATTAAAATATAAAAAATTTGATCACTATTTAAATAAAAATAAAAATATTTTAATCACTATTGAAGCTAATAACCACTTGCTTTCAAAGTAATTTCTTGCCGTGACATGATCGTCTAATTTATAAAAGCAATTACTATCTTGTGTTCCCCACCATTTATGTTGACTCTTGACTTTTTCCCCTGCACCATGGCCCACAATTTTTAACACCCAAACGGATTTTATATAAAATTTTGATTTTGAAAATATAATCTCTTCAACCACTTTTGATCATATAAGCGTGCATTATTCTTTTGCCCCTCTTGCTATTATTGAAAATTAATGCCCTGACATGATCTCTAATTTATTTATTTTCTTAAATTTTTCCCCGCCGCCACCACCCACGACTCCAACAGATTTTATATTCAATTTTGATTTTAAAATATAATCTCTTCACCCACTTTTGATTCCATAAATATTTTTATATTTATTTATTAAACAAATATACCCAGCTGACTTATTGAAAGTGATAACGTGAGACCTGACGACTCTTGTAGAAATGGTGGAACATGTCGGCCATTACCATTAAGTACAACTCATAAATATCAATTTTGAGTACATTTCTCGAGTACCCATCCGTTCATTTCTCCTCTTCTCTCCACTGGCAAGTGTTAGTCAAAAAGTGAATTCCCAAGAAGATATTATTTGTAGTGGATGATTGATTTCTTGAAATTGTGTGTCTTGGGAAATCCTGAATGTTTTTTTATTGTTGATCAACCATGATATAAGAATGTCACACATGAAGAGAATATTATCATACTCATTAATGATTGATCAATATTTTTTTCTCGGATGACAAATGTGATTTTTTTACATATTTTAATTATGAGTATATGATTGTTAGCATGTGGATTCAACTAAGCTATCATAGGAAGATAATTTGTTCAAGATGCCAAAAGTGAAAGATAATACTAGATTTGATTTTTGTCTATTTTCTTTTTTAACTAGTAATATTCAGTCATCAAGATGTAATCATTTATTTTCCAAAATTGATTTTGTATATAATTGCTTTGACTACTTCATTTATCATAATTTTCATTTCATTGTTTTTCATGATTCATCTTAAACCTGATAGCAAAAGCTAAAGGATTACATGTGCCAAGGATTGTCTAAACATATCGAGTTCACCACCTACTAAAACTAGTAAGCTCATTCTCATTATCATTATCATTCCTTTGACATCCCACATTGACCCCATAACCAAAAAAACACACTTTATGACCAAATAATCTCACAATACCCATTGGTATTAAGAACCCAATAAAAATCCCCTATCCCCTGTCAATTTGTGAGTGGAAATGTCTCGAGGCCCAACCCAATTCTTTCCTTGCTATAATCTTTAGGGCTTTAGTCCTAATATGCCATAATGTGGAGTGTTGACAAGTTTATATTGAATTCCACTCTCATTATAATGTGAAATAGGTGTCAGGGCTCCCATCCTAAAAAAGAGGGGCCTCGACCATATGATCTTAAATACAGGGATTAAGGCCCCCTCCTAAAAAAATAGGGCCCATTTACATGTAAAATATTGAGAGTTATAAGGAGACAAAAAACCAAACAACCATTTTTGTCTTCCTACCATGTGACACTAGCTTATTGCTCCATGATGGCAAACCTTCATTGGATGGCCTAGTTATAATATAGACCCTTAAACTTGGGGTGATTATGTGGTTAACATGTGGATGGCGTTCAATGGATGAGAACTACAATTCACTGATTAGATTTTGACATCAGGACCAAATGGGCCCTTCTTATTTGATATTCCTTTATGTTTGGAAATTGACTCACAATTGATTGAACTCTCATGTAAGTTAAATAAAAAACTTAGAATGATATCCCTCAACCTAATCCATTTTGACATAGTGATAAGACACTAGGACAATTCAATAAGATCTTGTCATTGCGTAGAAAGACATCTAGGCACAATCATTAATTGGAATGTTTCACGTAGCTCGATAGGTAAGGCTCGTTAAGAATGCCACAAGGACAATGTCCACAACAAAGTGTTACAATGAATATTTTTAGATTGTATTTATCATGAAACTAACTTGGGCACTTCTAATATGGTGGATGGCATTAAGGAACTTTGAGGAGAAGAACTTTGTGGCATAGATGCCCTTGAATGTGCACCAATGTGGTACGCAATCCTATTAGACCAGTAAGTGGTTGTCTGATGTAGGGGCATCCCATGAGGACCTAAAAATGGTTTCATTTTTGTCTTAATTTAGTACAATAGTTGTCTCATAGTTTTTAGGGGTCATAAATAGTCCTTATATGGAGTCTAGATAGTGATAAAGTGCATAGAATTTGAATTGTTGATTTTTTGGCCAAAAGCATTGTTTGAATATTTGAATCTTGTAAGCCTTTAAAAGGACTCTTATGAAATTGTGAAGATAGTAAGATGTTGAAAACACACATGTCAAAGGATTTTTGGAAATTTATAGGGTTTATCAAGTGATCATAAGTCTAAGGTTATGGTTCATATAGGTCATTTTATGTAAAATCATGAATATGCAATGTAACTAAAGAGACCACTTGGAGGGAAAGATTAAAAAAGTAGTTATGCACATTTATAGGTATATTAGAGTCAGTTTTTAAAGGGGGTATGTTTATTCCATTTGAATTATTTGATTGAAAGAATGGACAAGCTTGTAGGAAGGGGAGTTTGAATGTTGTAACCCTTGTTTTGAATGAATATAAACAGACCATGATTTGAGGTCTTTTATTATGTTGTTGAATACATATGTGTTTTTATTGATGCAAGAATGGAATTGATAATTGATTTCAAGTTTGATTTAAGGTTAGTTTATGTTTGTTTGAAAAGGGACCTTGAAGAGTTAAATAATACAGAGATAACCCTGTTGAAATTGTTACAAATTGTAGACCCTATTTTGATGTGTATTATGCCTATTTACAGCTTGATAGTTCATGTGGGATTATTTCATAATAATGGTGATTTATATTAAAAAAATTTATTAAGGATATAATGTTTTAGATATATGTGTGAAATGAATAACAAAAAATATCATTTGGTATTCATACTTTGCTATGAACAAAACCTTGTTCTTGAAGTATTTGGTTGTGTTACAGGTTGTATTTGTCAAGAATTGCTAAATGAATGTTAATAGAAAATGTTTCACTTGTTCCTAAAGACTTTTTTTGTTAAATGAGATTATAGGTTTCAAGAATAACTATGGAAATAATTATGTGCTCAGTCAAATATGTTAATAAACCCCTATTTCTTGTAGTTTCTTATGGTCATAGTGGATTATGCATTATAATTTTGAAAGGATAAGATCAAAGAATCGATTGGCATAGGATTTCCAAATTCTTGGTCAGTATATATCATTATATTTAATGTAGTTAATATGTTTTATTTAATAAAGAATGTGGTAGAAGTTTACAAACCATGTCATAGTCTTGTAGATGGTCTTTTTGTTTACACAATCAAGTATATATTGAGAAAAAATCCCTTAGCAGATTATTAGAAAGTCAGATCTAATGTTTGTAAAGGTTGTAATAAGTCAAGATAGATCTAATAAAGCTTTCACAGTTTATTTAAACTTCTCAAAACATTAGTTAT
>JARHVA010006528.1:847500-890677 GCA_037957365.1 Torreya grandis | reverse complement strand
ATCAAAATATTTTCAAAGTCTCCATAAATAACCAATCAACACATGTAGGTTTTTCTTCTCTTCCTGAGGCTTTTTTGCTTAATTTGAGAAATCTAAAGTCCTATGATAGGTATAAATAGATGCAAGTAGATTATTATGGTTTCATAATGTTAATATTATCTTCATAGAACCCTCAATTCTAGTGAGAAATATGGATGTTGATGAGACCTTATTTAAACCTAATAAGTTTGACATCATGCATAGACCATAAATCATAGTCATGATTAAGCAAGTGGCTCATTGAAGATGATGTAATGGTCTGAAGGTGTTGAGGAGTTAAATATGATAGTTCAGAGTCTCCCAAACAATATATGGGTAGATCAAAGAAAATAAATGTTATTTTTGTCCTTAAACCCTTCTTCAAATGCCCCTCATACAAGACTACATTTTAGGGTAGGTTTTCTCCCTCTTGTTGTGACATTGAAATTATGCATAGAAAAAATTTGTTTTATGAAGAATTATCAAGTTATACACACAAAATTATTGAGTCATTAGTTAATAATTTGTATCTAGCACTTGTATGAACATAGATTAAGATTCCAAACCCCTCTCAAATGCTTGCTTGTAACCCAAGGAGTACCTTCTCACACTCATAACTTTCATGAGTATTTACATGGGACCCAATGGTGAATATAGGTGATGCAGGGGTCCCATAACAACAATATTGTGGAATTATGAGGGAGAAAGATGATATTTTATTTATTATCAATCATTAAGAATGAAATGTGCTTAAAACCCTCCTAAAACCCTAATAGTGATGAGTCAAGACAAATAACCTCTAAAGCACATTTAATGACATAATTCAATCCTAAGACCACTTGGATTTTGTGAATCCAATTAGGTTATCCAACTATAATTTTTTCATACTTGAAGTTTTATAAACTATAATAAATGCCCTATTTTTCATGTTTTGCATGGGTTTGAGTAATGGATAACTTTCCAATCATTGAAGGAGGTAATTTTGGATGTGTTAATCCTATTCAAGCCTAAAAATATACACAAGATATTATATAAATTGTAATAAAACTAATTTTCCAATGTATTTCTTATAACATCAATTTGCACCCTTGTAGAGGGTTCTTCAAGCCCCTTCTAATTGAGCTATAATATTGGGACAACCCTAGGTTGTGGTCACCTATAGTGGGGTTGAACCTCTAGATAAGGTTGGATTACTCCTGATGATCACCTAAACTAATGTTTTCATAGGGAAAAGGGTTATAAATGGGGTAAAATGGATCTTAAGAAGGCTAAAAGTTGATGCACCAAAAAATATGGACATTCACATGAGCTTGAACTCACAATAGATCAACATAAGAAAACTATAGCTCACACAACCTCACAATATTACTAATTACATAAGTATTTAATATAAGAGGTTTAAATAGAAGACTAATCCAAACCTGAAATACCTTGAAAACGTCTTAAAAGAGGCAAGCAAAAGAATAATGAATTAGGAAGATTATCCTTCATGAATTCATCATACACAAGCCTACTAAACACTAATAAGAGACAAGAGATAGGAAAAAGGTTAATATTATTACTTCAAAAGGTAGTTTTTATAATATTTTTATAAGGTTTATCCTTATCAAATGAGCACACTTTTTCAAGAGTCTCCATGTGTATCGTATATCTCCCAGAAAGATCAAAATTCTAAAATTTGAGAACCCATACCATGGAGAAGAGAATAGGATAATATAGAAAAGGGAGAAGAGAGAAGAGGGATTATGCATTATTAAATGAGTTATCACCTTTCAATTCATGATCCATCATATTTTTATCTAATCAATACTAATCCATCATCACTAGTTAGCCTGCCTTAGCTCTAGTAATCTTCAAGTTATTCTTATTAGTTAAGAGATCTACTAGAAGACAATAATTAGTTTTACATGATGAGTCATGATTCTTACTAGGAGGGAATATATTTAAATATTATAAATATCATTAAATTATCTATTATGTTTCTCTAATCCCTATATCTCTTCATTATGATCTTCCAAGCCACCTCCACTTACTTCATTATGAGGGAAAGGTCTATATATCTTGTACTTGATAGAGCCATGCCCATGTCTACTTTTTATGGATATTTTTTTGAGTTAGGGACATATTGAAAGATGACATACTCCTCCATAGTCACATATCTACCCTTTTTCAATATCTAAGCATATGTCCTTTTCTATAGTTTGAAAACTAATATCCTTTATTAGTTTTCCTATAGCTATTAATATCGACCAATGAAGCTCACCATGTGGTTTAGTCTCATGTTGACAAAAAATTGGTGACCCTTGATCTATATTTAGTCTAAAGAAATATTTTATCTCCATAGAGATCTAATGGTGATGTTTGGCCTTAGTGTACCCATTCTAGTTTAACTCGGATCCTATTCAAGATTGGTTCCTTTGTATTTTCTTTGCCTAGGTCAAAAACTACTTCTTCAACCTCCAATGGAAAATTTATTGGGCTCACCTTTGTTCATTAGTTGTTGATTGACAACTCAGACCTATCAATTTATATCAAACTATCTTATCCTTATTGGTCCCTAGGATACATTGACTCCCTAATTTTAACTCACACTTTTAGATCTAGATGTACGAATGAATGTGAGACTTTAATCTAGATCCTCTAACTCTTTGACCTATTTCTCACCATTATATTTGTGTATGATTTCATGTGAGCCTTTGATCTTTTTGGGACCCACCATTTTAACTCAAATGGATAATTCATGATGACTAAAATTGATGTCTACATGCTCATTTTTGACATTTACATGAATGTATTTGATGTATTTATGAATATATTAGGATTTTTTAACCCCAATAGATATTTTCCATGGCCTCAATTTGACATTTTTTGGCCCATAATTTTATGTCCATGTGACCATTATTGATTTTGGGCTTGCAAGCCCATCAAAAATTAAACCCCAGTGGTTTTTTTGTTGAGATTTATATTGACATCCATGTGCCCATCATTTGATGTTCATGAAAATGTCTTTGGTATCTATGTTAATGTCTTAGTATTTTTGAATCCAAATGGTTATTTTTCAAGGCTTAAATTTGATGTCTAAGTGAATTGTTCACTATACAAGCTAAATTTGAAGACTTATATCTCAAGATAGAGAACTCATTGAGACATGAAATTTTTAGAATAAGATCTTGGCATTGAGAACATTGATTCCATTTGATCCTTTGACCTTGCAAGGATTTTTGATCATATTTATAAAATACACAAGTTGACCCACCCATTTATGCATGACATCCTGATGATGATCTAGTATTTTCAAACTTGTGCAAGAAGTTGTTATCCTTTTCTAAGGCTCCAATAAATTTCTAATCCTTTGTGTAACCTGATTCATGCTATTGAATGCTTGAAACATCATGAAAATATTTTGGTATTTTTCATTTTACAATCCTAGACCTATTTCAAGATTTGCCTATCAAATATCAACAAATAACACTTTAAGCTTGCTTAAATTGTTTCAAAATCTTTGTGAGATATATGTGATATTTTTATTCATTATTTGGGTCTAATAATTCCATCAAAAACTCTACTCAATTGATCACTCCATACCAAAACCTTTAAAAACTGGTCCATTTAGGCATATTTTTGTATGTAGGTTAAAATTGGCAAACATTTATGGTGACATCTTGGGGTTGCATACCTACTATGAAAGAGAATATTAGTCTTTAAATAATCCATTCAACACATAGAGTCATAGCCTTTCCTCTTAGCTGATGTGAGATTGATAGAAGGCTAACCCTTCCTAAAACCTTCCTTTGAAATAAAAAATAACAAAATAAAAAGAGAACAACAAAGTGTCCAAAGCACTTATTGAAAGGGAAACACACAATTGAAATGGAAATGTGCACATGGAACTTAGTGGAAATCATAGAAAACTACTCTAATATGCTACAATATTTGTTAATAGATGCAACTTTTCTAATAACAAAGTTTTAAATGAATGTCATTGACTAGGATGGGTAATACCTCTCCATCTAGTTGGGTAAGCTAAAAATAATTATTTTGGTTGCATTCATGGATAAAATATGGACCACTCCACAAGCTATCAAACTTGGTGTGGTTTCCTAGTTTGGCCTTATTTGAGTCCCACATAAGGACTAAGTCTCCTTCCTTGAAGTCCCTTGCTATGTCTCTCTTTTCAAAGGATTTTTTGACCTAAGCTTGATGTGACTTCAATTTTTTCATTATAAGGTCCTTATTTTCTTCAAGCTCCATGATTGTTATCATCCTTATGCTCATAGTCGCACTCTCCATCAACTCAAGCTAATGGGCTAATTTTAATGTAGGAAATTCAAGAGAAATAAGCAATTTGGATTCCCTTCCATATATAAGGGCATATGGAGAATTTACAATGGTAGTTTTGGGATTCACTCTATTAGACCATAAGGTTATCCTTAGATTTGTATGCCACACTCGTTGATTCTCTTCCATGGTCCTCTTAATAATCCTTATCAAGTTCTTGTTGGTAGACTCTACCAGGCCATTGCCTTAGGGGTATTAGTTGGAGGATGTGCTGAGGTAGATGCCCAACTCAAGTTCCAATTCACTTATCTTCATGCTAATAAATGATAAGCCATTATTTGAGATTATAGTAGTTGTGACCCCAAACCTGATCACTATATTGTCATAGAAGTCTAACACTATCATCTCATTGGCTTGTTTCAAGTTAGTTGCCTTCACCCCCCTAGTGAAGTAGTTAGCTATGGTGAGTAACCACTTATTTACTACACTATAAGGGGGGTTGATCATCCCTATAAAGTCCAACCCCCATTTCATGAAGGGTTTCTCTACCTGAATTGGGTTGAGCAGAAAAGATGTTAATATCTACTTTCTTGTAAATAGAGCACACTTTTGGAATTTTTTGATTCATGTATAGGCATATTTTAAACGGATAGGCCAATAATATATATCTCTCGTTACCTTTATTATTTTTTTTCTTGGATTAAAATGTCATCCTGTAGGTCTAACATGAAACTGCTCCAATAGCTTTATCACTTAATTGTCATCAATGTACCTAATAAATACCCCATTGATGCCCCTTCTAAAAATAATACCATCAACTATAATATAGGGTATGAAATCAAGCTTGAAATACCTTATTTTTCCTCTATCAAAACCTTTAGGGAATTCTCCTATCATGAAGAAATGGTTCATAGCTTGAAACTAACTATTTTGAAGTGGAGGTGCATTTGATTGTGATTTGTCTTGTGTCATAAAAACAACCTTTTTGTCCTCAGTCAGGTCATCCAACATATAATCACATAAGCCTTTGCCTCCTACTAACTAGGTGAATTTTATCTCCACATCATACTCCATGACCTTGGTAATCTAGCCTGCTCTTTTCTCATTCAAATCCTTGTTGACGATAAAGTCCCTCACTCTAGGATGAAATACCGTAAGACCAACCTTAATAGTGGAGAGCATTGGTATGAACTTATTTAAGATCCTCAGATCTATAAGAACCTAATTTTATATGAAGGTATACATTACCACATATCCCTCTATACATTGACTAAAAAAGGTAATTGGGTGTTCAAGTTCATCATTCTTCTGCATTAACATAGTTGATATGTTGTCAATATTGGTAAAGGTATATAATATAAAATACTTTAAGAAATTAGGATTTATGAGCGAGGGTGCTTGGGTAATGGCCTAAATTGATGGCCTCAAATGATGTCCTACCATAATTTAACCAAGAAAACACTTGTATTTTTTTATCATGGTAGTGATGGTTTTGACCAAGTTTTCAAAAATAGGTATAAACCTTCGCACAAAGTTTATTTTCCCAAGGAAGCTCTAGATTCCTTTCTTATGCTTGGGTAGAGATAGTTCTAAGATAACACTTATTCTATCAGGGTCAATGGATATTCCCTCCTTTAAGATAATATGACCCAAAAGTTTGTCTTCATCAATGGAAAACACATATTTATTGGGATTTAAAGAGATCACATACTTTGTGCATATTTCAAAGATCATCCTTATATGGTCCATGTGCTCACTAGCCTTTTGGGAGAAAACTATGATGTCATCCAATTAGACCAACACCATTTGATTTAGTAACCCTTGGAAATCCATGTCCATTGGTCTTTGCTCTTTGAAAGGTTTCCCCAGTAGTTGACAATCCAAAAGGCATATTTTAGTAAGCATATGTGCCCCACTTTGTAGTGAAGGTAGTATTATACTAATCTTATTCTCTCACTAGTACTTGGTTGTAACTTGAATACCCATCCAAAAAGGAAAATATTTTTGAACCTATAACTACCTGAAGAAGTTGTTCCATGCATGGTAAGGGGTAGTGATCCTTCAAGGAGACCCTATTTAGATCCCTAAAGTCAACACACAATATGATATTTGCTACCCATGAAGAGTGCTTAATGGGAAATATGATCTTAGATTTAATCAATTTAGTTAATTCTTTCCTCATAAGCTTTTCAATCTTGGGTTTTATAGGCCTTTTCTTCTGCCTAATAGGCTTGGCATTAGCCTCTAGTTCTATAGTGTATTGGGAAATATTGGGATTAAAACCTCTCAAGTCACTATATTCCCAATAAAATATGTCTACATATCCTTTACAAATCTCTATGAAATCATGCCTTTCTGTTCTAGTGCTCACCTTCCCAAGCTTGAGGAGATTGTCTTTGAAGATAAGGACTCTCTCATAGTTATCTTCATTGGTTGACATCAATACCTTATCTTTTCTCATGTGGTCTCCCTCATGGAAAAGACATTCAAGGGTTATTATCCCTTTAAAAAGCTTATTAGATCTCAATTTAACTATTTTCTCTTTATATTGATGTTAAAAAATTTCTTGGTTCATTAAAGAGAATTTTGATTCCTATTACAAGAAACAAGAAATTTGTTTGTAATTTTCAAAGACCCATCAATGAGCTTCATTGTTTAGCACTGATGGTATCAATAGAAAATTGACATGTGACTATACCTTGGTCTTTTTAAAATCATTAGGGATATCAAATTGAGATCCCATAGCTTCTAGCCTATCAGCATGTTGATTTTGGTTTCTTGGAACTACTTGGATGTTGAGGGCCTCAAAAGCCTCAATTAGATCACACACCCTATGTTTTTAGGACTTTATCAAGGGATTATTGGTGATATTTTAGATTCTAACCTAGTTCACTATTAACTCACTATCCCCATAAACTTTCAACTAATCGATTCCTTTCTTATTAGCCCATTGAAGGTCATGGATAAGACCTTCATATTCTAATACATTGCAAGAGTAACTAAATTGGAACATGTATGAAGATACATATTTGTCACTTGAGGGGGATACTAACATTTCACTTAAACCCACTTCATGTTTTCTCCTTGAACCATCAAAAAATAATTTCCATAAGCCACTAGAATCTTATTTAGATCTAATGAGGGATGCCATAGATTGATTCTCTTCATGCGAGTAGTGAATACCCATGTCCCTCTCTTACAATCCTTCCAAGGGATTAATTAATTGATGTTCATTTCATACCTCATCCAATAACATGTCTGACATCTCCTTAAGGTGATTATTTAATTATTGACTTACCATATGTTCATCCTCATCAAGGATGGTGAAATTGAGGTTTATGCTATCTAGCCCATAAGGTTGTATGTGTAATTGTGCAATGGGCTCAACCTTAATGGATACCTTGGTTCTATATCTTATCCTGAATACCATGTATTACCAATTTAATGCAAGATAACCTCCAATATTTGTATTGAATTCTCTAGATAGACATAGGGCAAAATAAGGAGGAACATCTACGATCAACACATCTTAGACCACTATGACATGAGGACAAGCATGCAGGGTCAAGTTAAGGTCCTTGATGATACTAGATGTCTTAGTGGAAGAACCATCAATTTAAAACAATCCTTATATTGGGGATAATACTTTAGACCAAGTTAGTTATCTATATAATTTAGCATTACTGAGGTTTTGGCAACACTATCTACCAAGAAATTGTGTATCAAAGAGTCACCAATGATTAATTAAATATACAAGGGGGAGGTTTGATCACGTTACCTTATTTCCATTCACTTTTTCCTTTTCTTACATTGGTGAGAACCTCATTCACCTGCTTGATGTCTTGTCTACAATTGTTGCAATATTAATCTTGGATAGAGCCTCTTGAAGAATATCCACCTATCCAGGCATGGAAATCATATCCCACATTGTCACACTCACATTTAACTTCTTCATTTGTTCCACAATGGTGATGGGTAAACCACCAACCTTTTGGAATTTGGTATCCACAAATTTACTTTGAATTTGTGAGTTTTGGGTAAAAATGACATTCCCCTAATTTGATTCCTTAGATCTATTAGAATATCTAGAATAATAACAGATCTAGTTAGATTTCATATTGAAGGAGTATTGGCAGGAGGCTCTTTGACCACTTCCTGGTTACCATTCATGTTCCTTCTTTTGAATCTTATATTAGCTACCACTGGGATGTATGCCTAGCTAGAACTAGCCTATTGGTTGAGTGCATAACACTCCTTTTCATCATAATTAAACATTGTATTAACCAATTGGATTGGTCCTTGATCAAGGCTTTGACCTTGTTGAGTCTCTTCTAGTCTTGTCATCATGGGCACCTCTATGTCCTAAGCCATAAGAGTTTGATAGTAACCATAATTTGTATCATGATACCATTGATCATTGAAATCTTGGTTGAGATCAATGTTTGGGATAATGGATTACCCAAAATATTGATTATAAGGAATATTACCCTCAAATTCTTGAGAAAAATTATTTTGAATAGGGACCAATGTGTTGGAAGTGCTTGCAAGATTTGGATTATAGTTTCTTTGTCTATTATAGCTAGGTTACCCTTGTCCTTGGTTTTAACCTTGGCCTTGGCCTTAGAATTTTACTTAATAGGGTGGCCTATTTGCTTGATAATCTTGATGTTGAGATTGTTATGAGGATTGGTGAGGCCTATTGAAAGCTTGATGCATCTTAACATTTACTAGTTCATTTCCTAAATATTAGAACATGCTCTTAAGCTCCTAAAAGTTATTTTATTCTTGAGAATAACTATATCCATTAATGGAAGCCTTTTATTGCTTAGGTGAGGGTATAACAACAATTATAGGCATAGGAGAAATGGCATCTAGAGAGGAATAGAAATAGGAAATGGTCTGATCTTAGGGAACCAAAGGCACTATTGGTCTGGGTGTAAGCTTGTCAGCCTGCACCAAACCATTTTTTGCTCTGATTACCACCTCATATGCATTTGAAAATGTGTTCCCTCCCATAGACTAGATCATTACCTCAATGTCACTATTAAGGGTTTTTAAATAGTATAGGAAGGAAAAGTTAGGGGTTGGCCTAACAAAGACTAGGATTCTATCCCAAGTTTTTTGGAACCTTGTATTGAAGTCTTGCAGAACCTCATGAGGGGCTCTTTTTATTGTAGTTAATTGCTATGCAATTGATAAATGGTCACTTTTGTCCTCAAATATTTTACATAAATCCTCTCCTAATTGGTCCCATGTGGTAATGGAATTAGAATCAAGGCTTCTATATTAGTCTAAGGCCTTACCCTTAAAATAAATGGCCAGTAACATAATTGTTACATTTTCCTCATTGATACCATGAATGTTGCAAAAGTTGGCTAAATCTATGAGGTACTTAGAAGGGGTTGTAGTTTTGTCTCTTGTGAAATAAGGGACACTTTTAAGGGCTGATAATGGTATAGGATCATAGTGACGGAGGACCGGAGGATTTTTTCCATTAAAAGCCATAAAATCTCTAGGGATTGACATATCTATGAAAGGGTTTAATAAAGGTCTTCTTGCAAGGGTAGGTCTTGAAAGTGATTTGAGAGTAAAGTTGTCTTTATATGGATGTGTGTTAGCAAACCTTAACCTTTTAAATAAATTTAAAGGAAATTAAATAAATTTAAATGGAATACCTCTTGAAGTTGACCTTGTTGTCACCTTTGGCATGAGAGATAACTATTGATCTGCACAATTGTGTTGATTCTTATTTTGGAGTTACCAAATGCTACTGTGTGAATTTATAGCTTTTGTAAACTAATCAAACCATAATCAAACTTGATCAATATTTTCTTAAAATTATGTCTCACTAGGCATGCTATAAACTATCATAGCATCAATTTGCACCCTTAGAGAGGGTTATTTAATCTCCTTCTGATTAAGCTATAATATTGGGATAACCCTAAGTTGTGGGGTTATATAAACTAATAATTGCATAGGGAAAAGGGTTAAATGGGGAAAATGGATCTTAAGAAGGCTAAAATGTGATGCACCAAAAAATATGGACACTCACATGAGCTTGAACCCACACTAGATCAACATAAGAGAACTATAGCTCACACAACCTCATAATCTTGAAAATTAAATAAGTATTTCAAAGAAGAGGTTCAAATAGAACACTAATCTAGACCTATGATAGCTTGAAAACATCTTGAAAGAAGAAAATATAAGGACAATAAATTAGGAAGATTCTCCTTCATGAATTCATCATGTAAAAGCATACTAAGCACTAATCAAAGGCAAGAGATAAGAAAGAGGTTAATATTATTACTTCAAGTGGTAGTTCTTATAATATTTTGATAGGGTTTAGCATTATCAAATGAGCACCCTTTTACAAGAGTCTCTATGAGTATCTTATGTCTCCCAAAAAGATCAAAATTCTAAAATCTAAGAACCCTTACCATGGAGAAGAGAATGGGATAATATAGAAAATGGAGAAGAGATAAGAGGGAGTATGCATCAATTAATGAGTTATCACCTTTCAATGCATACTCCATCATCTTTTGTTCTAATTATGACTAATCCATCATCACAAGTTAACCTACCTTCACTCCAATAGTCTTTAAATTATTTTCATTGGCTGAGAGATCCACTAAAAGATAAGAATCAATTTTTCATGATGAATAATGATTCTTACTAGGAGGGAAGATCCTCAAAGATTTTAAATGACATTAAATGCTCCATTGTTTTACTCCAATACATAGATATCTTCATTATGATCTTCCATGCCACCTCCACTTACTTCATTATAAGGGCAAGGTCCTTATATCCATGTACCTAATAGAGCCATGCCCAAGTTTACTTTTCTTGGATATTTGTTAGATCTAAATTGATATTAAAATATGACACACTCTTTCATAGTCACCTAACTAAATTATTTCAATATCTGAGCATAGGTCCTTTTCTACAATTTGAGAACCAATCTCCTTTATTGATTTTCTTATAGATATTAATATTGACTAGTGAAGCTCACCATGTGGTCTGGTCTCATGTTGATAATAAGTTATTGACCCTTGATCTATATTAGGTCTAAATAACTATTTTATCTCCATAGATATCTAATGGTGATATTCAGCCTTGATGTACCCATTTTGGTTCAACCTAGATGTTATTCAACCTTGGTTCCTTTGTATTTCCTTTACCTAGGTCAAAAAATACTTCTTAGACCTCTAATGGAAAAGTTTTTGTGCTTGACTTTGTTTATTGGATTTTGATTGCCAACTCAAACCTGCCAATTTATGCCAAAATATCTTCTCCTTATTGGTCCTCATAATACACTAACTCCTTTACTTTAACTCACACCATTAAATCTATTTATATGAATGAATGTGAGAATTTAATATAGATTAGTTGACTCTTTGATTTATTGATCACCATTATATCTCTATGTATAATTACATGAGATCCTTTGATCTTGCTAGAACCCACCATTTGAACTCAAATGGCTAATTCATGAGGCCCAAAATAGACATCTACGTGCCCATTTTTGACATTTATGCAAACATATTTGATGTCTACATGAATGTATTAGGATTTTTTAACCCCAATGGTTATTTTCCATGGCATAAATTTGACATTTGTTCACTTATCATTTGACATCCATGTAGCCGTTATTGACATCTATGATCTAGTCAAAAATTAAACCCCAGTGGTTTTTTTGCTGAGCTTTATTTTGATGTTTATGCACCCATCATTTGACATATAGATGAATGTCTTTAACATCTACATGAACATATTAGGATTTTTTAATCTAAACAGTTATTTTTTGGGGATTAAATTTGATGTCTATGTGAACATTTTGTTATGTAAGTTAAACTTTGAAGACTTATATTTTGAGATAGAGAACTCATCAAGATAAAATTTGTAAAATAAGATCTTGGCACTCAGAACATTTATTTCATTTTTTCCTTCAACCCTATGAGGCTTTCTGAGCATGCTTATAAAATAGACAAGTAAGTTGATCTATCTATTTCTACATGATGTCTTGATGATGGTCTAGTTTGTTTTGGACTTGTTGAAGAAGTTATTGTCCCTTTAGAAGGCTCAAATGAATTTATAATCCTTTGTGTAACCTAATTCATGCTCTTGAATGCTTGAATCATCATGAAAACCTACTAGTATTTTTAATTTTGTAATCATATACCCGTTTCAAGATCTGCCTCTCAAAGATCAATAAAGTACACTTTAAGCTTGCTTAAAGTGTTTTATAAATTTTATGAGTAATATGTGAACTTTTTATTCATTATTTAGGTCTAATCATTCCATCTATAACTATGCTCAATTATTCACTCCATACCAAGACCTTTAAAAACTAGTCCATTTAGGTAGATTTCTATATATAGGCCAAAATTAGCCAATAATATTCTTAAACATGTCTAAAATGAGACTAGGTGGTTAGGTCATTTCATGGTTATCATACTTCCATAGGGTATCAAGACTTGAAAATTGATATGCAGGTTTATGATAGCCTATGTAAATTTAATCTCATGATTTTGGGTAATTTTCTATTTTTGGTAGAGTTCCAGAGTAGGAAAATAGGGTTAAAGGCAAAGAGGTCTAATTGAGGTCTAAATGAAGAAAGAGAAAGGCAAAAAAAGTGGAATTGAAATTAGATTCAAGACATAAATTTTGAAATTAATATTTAAGGCCTTATTTGGTCCTATAATATTAATTTTTTTTGTTATTAGCCTCTATACATTCTCTTACATGAGGAGGTTTATAATATTTTAGGTTTATGAGGAAATATGCCTAGTGAGAGCTTCATGAGCAAAATAGAGTCTTGATAATTTTATAGGAACCAAAATGGTTTTCCTAGGTCTAATAATATATTTAAATATCATCCATGGAGAAAGAGTGACTTGAATAATATGGACTTGATTTTTGAGCCACTTAGACTAATTTAGGCATGGGAAATGGAGAGTTTCAAGACACCTATGCACATGAATGATGAAATTTCAGATCAAATGGGTTTATTAAGGCATAATAGGTGGATAATTATTTCATATAAATTAATTAATATTTAATTTATGATAGAGGATTCCATTTTTCACTCTTCTTATACAATGGAGGGTAGTTCTCAAGAAGCTAGTCAAGGTGTCAAGCCATGTTCTAAATCCTATGCTACATGGAGGGTTAGAGCATCTTTAGAAGATGAGACACATGGATTTTGAAGTTTTTATATTACTATTACATAGCCCCTTTTTATTATTTTATATCACATGGACACTTTTTAATCCTATTCTACTATGCCCCTCTCTCTCTTCATAATTTTCTATATAAACAACCACTTTTGGCATTGTAATCAATACACATCTAGTATGGTGAAGACTTGATAGTTTGAGTACTAATTTTTAATTTAAATAAAATATTTTAGGCTTTTTTTAATTTCTCAACTTATTTTCTAAGTGTGTGAAGTAGTTCATAGTTGAATGATAAGTGATAGTCATCTTTCCTTGTGTTCGTCCTACTCTTTCATGTTTTGTGCAACTAGTTTTCCCTCTAATAGGTCACATTAAGTGTATATAGTGTTATTGTATGAATTATAGTATAAGGAAGAGTAATATTGTATATAATTATACATATTATTCATCTAATTTGTTAAATACATTGCATCTTACCTTCATGTTTAAATACTTATGTTAGATAAACCTTGAATGTTGAGATCAGTTTTATGAATCACATTTTATAATGCAAGTTCATGGTAGTATTATGGATTTAATATTAGTGAATCACCTCATTAGGTTAGGTTAATTTCATGTTTCTCTCTCCCTTTTCATCCCAAAAAGTTAGTAGTAGCATAAGTGATGAGATTAAATAGATATATCAAGGGAGCTATCCCTATCAGCTAGAAGTTTACCCCATCTATAGATAGCCCATAAGTTTAGGGATAATACCATTGTTTCAATAAATTTGAGTAGTATTGAACTACCTCTTCAAAGGTAAAAATTTATTGAAAATAGTTCTATCACACCTGATGGGATAGTTGTCCTAAGCACTTTTTGTCAAGGTGAATGTTAGTTTTGACAAGACCATAGCTGCATAAGTGTTTCCTACTCAAAATTTGGTGATTACATCAAAGTTATAACATATATTAATAGACTAATTTCTCATTTTTATGCTTCATGATCACTACTAGATCAACTCCTAGCAGATCTAATCATTCTGTAAATCCACTCCCTCATCAGGAGCTTCCTCTTGAAGTTCAATACCTATTGATGCCTAAATGTGCACCACATGTGCCCAGAGTATTTAATAATCACTTATCATTTTAAAATTTAGATAATTGTGTTCATGAGTTGTAGGTTGTGATAATCCTACTATTTTTTGTTGGAATAGAGGAATAACAAGTGATTGTTTCACAATATTTATATTATCTCGTGGTTGGGAGCCACCATGGCCAAACAATAGATCTATGTAAAATATGTAGTATAATATAATAAGTATGGTGAATTATGATTAATAACTAATATAAATACTAATATATGATGGATATTTACAATAACCATTAAACTAGAGTGATCTAGTTAAAAAAATAAGCAAAAGAAAGGGTAGGGTAGAAAGAAAGCTTACTAATCTTCATTTCAAACATCATGAAAAAGTTCAGATTTCATCTAGGCATGCACTTAACTAATGTGTAACATGAAACCACTTAATCCCAAATACTATCACACATCATGCAAAATCCTAAGAAAGGTGTAAATAATTCAAATAATAACTTGGTTCACTTTTAATATTTACCCCTACAAGCAAATGACATTAACCCAAATGTAAGAAGAGTAAGAAAATGAAATGAACCTAAGGACTTTTAGTCAACCTAGAATAGACACAAGTTAACAAATCCATAATTATATATACACACTAATAATTCATAAGAACCATTAAAATCTATAAATTATAATAAACAAGTGAGAGATAATCCATAATAAAAATGAATACAAGCAAATATTGGACAATCTTTGTAGAATTACTTGTTTATATTAATTTCTCCTAGTTTACAAAGTAATTTACCTCTTAGAACCCCCCTTTATTTTTATAATTGACAATTCTAGTTTTCTAAGATACAAAGTAGCATGCCATTCAATCTCATCCTATTACATTTTTACAAGTGTATAAGACAGGTGTCCTTTTTGTTGCATTCTAGAACAAATGACCTTTTCCTTCTAGACTAGTTTATAGACAATGTGCTCTTACAAATTGCACATGTATATACAAAATAATATCCTATTTTAAAATATTATATAAATTTGGTTATAAAATGAATATTCTCATTTCATCTAACTTTGGGACTCACTAGTTTATTATGGGTCGAATCATCTTCATACACGAGAAAATTCAACTCTTTCTACTTGATTATGGAGAATACAAGGTCAAGCTTGGGATTACCTAATGATTTCATAGTGCTAAAATGGTGGAAACATTTGGAATTAAGTGATAATTATTCATTGGACCATGTATTTATATTTTTCCTTTCATGGGTCCACTAGATATTTAGTTCTTATTACTTATCTACTTATGTGACATCATCCTAGAAAATGTGTGACATCCCTGTGGCACTTTCATAGAAAAAATAATTATTAATGTTTAAAAACATGACCATTTGCCTTTGACTTTTTTTTTTAATTTCTCACCATTGGATTTATTGGGTATGAATCAATGTGGGCCATTGATCTTCACAAGGTACTTAGACTTTAATGTGTACTAGGCACCACAACTGTGCCACTTAGCACTCCCACAAGCCTTCTAAGATCTGTACCCTTTTAGTTGAATTAGTTAACACACATTCACCATGTGAAAGTCCCATGTTAACTTAGATCTTCATTGAAAAGTCTTGATTTGATATGCTCTATTGATTTAGATATGTATACTTGAATATGTATCATTAATCCTTGGTAATGTGCTCGATGTTTAAATTGGGGTCTATGGCTTGAATTTTCATTCATCAATTTTTATTCATTCAATCATCCCCATTTGATTGTACATGATCCATTGATCATGATCTGGGTGGTTAAGTGAGATTGATTCCATAGATTATAATCCTTGGCTCATCAGGCCTATCTCATGTTGTTCGATTACCTTTGCCTGATTAAAATTAGGTCATTGATCTTATAAATAAGCAAAATGTTTGAGTTAGGACTTGGAGATATACAAAACTTAGGAAAAATATTAAGACTGAGGTCTTGTTTATGTTAATAAACATGAGTGAGACTTTAGGACTAAGATTTTAGTCTAAGTTACAAAGAAAGGACCATGCATATAATAAATTCATAGCATAAAGTCTTAACCTAAGTTTTTGTTGATGATTAAAATTGCACTTGATTCTAACACCAACAATGGGAAGTTTCAAGAATGTGAGACTTGCAACTTGAAATGACCTCCAAATTTTTAAAAAGGTAGTCTCTTCTTTATCTCGAGCATTGGGAGGAAAGGGATAGGAAATTATACATAAACACAAATGCTAAGAAAGAAAATATAACTATGGTGATGCACCTGAATGTAATTTGACCCTTAATTCTAAGCACAATGAAACTATATGTGAGATTCAATTACATTAAAGAGCGAACAAGGCATGATCAATGTAAAAGATAGAAACAATAGAAATAGAGGCTCACAACTTAGACTAGTTTTGCAATGATACAGAGAAATATCAACAAAGGCACAAAACTCAGTCTTTTTATTAACTCTCAAGTTACATAAAAGGCACAGAAACATGCACAATTACATAAACTTTCCAACTAAAGAAAATAGAACAAAGGCAAATGATATTCCTGATCACAACTCTAAAAGTCAAAAACTCTTGACAATAGTCGCTCGCAAAAAATTATCTCCAATCTTCTGATGATGATTTCTAGTGATCTATGCACCCCTCTTTATAGCATTGGATTCACTTCAGATTGTCTACGTGTTCCCAATATAACGTCCCAACTGAACTCTAACTGAACTAGAAGTATTTAACAAAAGATATTTCTTAGATTCTGAAACATTATGTCTTCTTGCAGTTCATTGGCTAAAAAAGATACACATGACACTCCATTTTATCAAACAGAAAAGGACACTTGGCTAATTTCCCCTATTTTACTTGAAAACCTTCTTATTATTTAGGAATCACCATAAAATGACACTTGGCGGCTTCTGCAACACTTACTGAAGACACACAACATGTTCTACGTAACCTATACTCTTACTGTGTCTTCACTTAGAAGTGTTTGGTCCTTGAAATTTGTCACCATCCGCTTCTCCAAAACTTAAACAACTTCTATAGAAAATGGGACCCAAAGTAGTTCTCACTCGAGCAACTTCAAAAAGGGAATAGGGACATGTGGCACTTTCCAATTATTCTTGACAAAGGACACGTGGTGATCTCTACTTCCTTTAGCTACCTTTTAAGAAACATGTGTAAAATGACACGTGTCCATCTCTATGTTTCCCTATCTATACTATAGAAACAATCAGGCCTCATTTCATACTTACATGAATAGTGACACTTGGCAGCTTTTGCTTGCCTCAGAACAAAAACCTAGGACCCACCACAGTCTTTACTTGTTAATGAAACAAAATGAAGATAATTCAGAGGTTGACACATGGTGGCTTCCACTCTCTTCAGCTGGGGATACGTGGCATCTTCCATTGCTTTTAGAAAATCACATTGAAACCTTCTATTGTTGTCACCTAACAACTTCCGCTTGATCCTGATACTTAGCTTGTTGAAACCTTCCACTCAAAAGAGATTTGAAACATGGATTTTCACACTTGTCACATTCTGCTGAGTTATTATGAGACACGTGGAACATCCTGACCAACTTCTAGAAATTATGAAAGGTGCCTCAGCCGATGACACTTGGCAGCTTCTGCTCAATTTTGACACTTAAACAAAATTGAGGCAAAAATAAATTTGAACCTACGCTCTGAGTCAAAAACTCCATCTTCTTGAACCAAAGTGTATAGGGAAAAAATGTGGACTGCATGACTGGAAATCAAAATGAAACGTAGAGTATTTTTTACTCTACAGTTATTTTATTGTATTAATAAATATGATAATCCTTAAGATAAGAATTTAGGCTAAGCCTTAACAAAGGGACCATGAAATTATTTATACTAAGCTAGGATTTTTAGCCTAAGGTTTGGTTGAGCTAAAAAACATGACCAAGCCTTAGGATAAAAATTAAACTAAGTCCATGGTATGATAATTGTCACCATGCAAGTTTGAATTTAATCCAAAAGGGGACCTAGGTTAAAACAACTAGGCATGGCTTAAACATGGATCCAATTAATCTTGAACCCATGGTAATTAAAAATCATCTTAAAAATTAAACATGTTTATTCCCAAATGATATTCTACTGATCTTGCACCATAAACATGCTTTTATGACATTAGAACAGGGTGAAACCATGATCATCCCAAAAACATGTCCATTAATCCAAGCGAGATTGGTTCTTAGAGATAATATAAATATTGATTTTAGGGAATGGGAATAATAATAACTTAAAATAAAGCCTCAAATTAATGTTCTCATTTCACATTGAAAAATAAGGATTTAATCCAAAATCTTAGGCTAAGTTTTAAAACATATTAAAATGACCATGGCACAAAAAGAGTCTGATGAAATCAATGTCTTCAAAAAATTGTCTCAGGGGAATTATTTTAGGCTTTTTAGCATTATGGGAATTTTTTTGGAAAAAATATCCAAAATAATCCTCCCAAAGATTCATTTGGTAGGGCATTTTCCTGGGACAAAAGTTTTGAAGGGAACTTCTCATGGGGAAAGGGCACTTTCAAAAGTTTGAATGGAAAGTCTGGAGGGTGAGGGGCCATTCCAAAAAGGTCGAAGGGTAATCTTGGAAGGAAAGTGTCCATTTAAAAAATTTGGAAGGTTAAATTTCATAAATGTTGAAGGGCATGTGCCATGAGGGATCATTATTTTGGAATATTTACATCAAACAAATTGTCCAATGACAAAAATCTAAAAGGTCTTTTTAGAAAACCCAAGGGGTATGTGCCCTTCATAAAAATAATAAATGGTATTTTTAAAGAAGATGAAGGGTACTTTAAAAAATCTCAAAGAATAATTGGCATAAACAAAAATTTCAAAGGATAATTTGACCCAAACAAAAATAATGAAGGGTTTGTTTCATGGGCTCGAAAGATCATTTTATAAAAACCAAAGGGTATGTGCCTTTCACAAAAATCCCAAAGGATAAGTTCTAGCAATATTATTATGGGAAAGATGTTTCAATATTTTTACATTAAAAAAAACATCTTAAACAAAAATCTTGAAGGGTCACTTGAAAAAATATGAAAGATCATGTCAATAAACAATAAGTTCAAAATAAATATGTTGAAGGGTAAGTGCAAAGAGGCTGAAGGGCAATTATATCGAGTAAAAATATTGATAGAATAAGCCTTTGGGGAATTTATTTTGGATAAAATGTCTAAAATAATTATCCCAACATAGATAATTTTTAAGGATAATTGGCCTTTCACAAAAATCCCAAATGGTATGTTTTAAGGGCTCGAAGGATTATTTTAGAAAACTCAAAGGGTATGTACCTTTCACAAAAAGTGTGAAGGATAAGTTTTGGTAGAATTGATCAAGAAAAAAGTCTGAATGGAACTTGGATAATGTATCCAAAACATAAATCCCAAAGGGTGATTCATTCAGGATAAAGCTTCGAAGGAAAATCCTGAAAAGACATGTTCGCAATATAAAACCTCACAGTTAAAAACATAACAAAAGGACTCTATGAATATATTAGACCACATGAGTAATAGAAAGGTCTATAAGGGGGGATTGGGATATAAAGGGGACTAATAATGGATGTTAGACTAAGGTTTGGTCAAAAATAAAAATAAACTAAGCCCATAGCATTATTTAAGAGGTTCTTGCATAAAAATCTCCATCTAGATTCAAATTTAAATTTAAAAGATCTAGGTGAAAACATTAGGCAAGGGTTTTAAAATATTAATCAATTATACACTAATTATAGTAAAAAATAAATTAAATATTGAAACATAAAAATGTTAAGCATGTTCTTTCCCATATGGGTTTCATTAAACCCACAACTTGAAACACAAATATCCTATGTCAGCACTCTAGATAAGGGCAAACTAGAACTATGAAAAAATATGCTAACCAAACTAGGTGTGGATGATATTCAAATAAAAATAATGTTAAAAAGTGCTAATGATACTGTAATCAATAAAATTTTCAATTTTAGGGTACAAATTTGCACAATTTGACACATGGGTCTCAATTTTTTAGAAATGGAGGTATGTTGACCTCAACAAATGGTGACTTTTGGGGGAGACATAATAATATGTTAAAATTAAGAGACTCTAGTTTATAATAATAATTAAGCCACTTATTAAATTTGATCAAGCACCATTATTAAGATTAGTTTATAGTTGAAACAAGTCTTGCATTTTTAAAATTAAGATCAAACACCAAGACCTAGTCATGTTATGTGTGTGCTTTGATTCCACTTACTGATTGCCATAGGATCTAGATAACAAGTTCCAGGTTTATGGTTTTAATAATTAACACTAACTTTTATCCTATTTGTATATTCATTAATAACCATGTTTTATCTCAAGTAAGGCTTGGACATTACTTTACTTCTAGTCAGGCATCCATAACCCTAATAGAGGTTCCTTCATTCCACCCAAGGCCTTGCTCCATTTCCATCTAGGTGCCTATATCCCTGGTGGAGGTTACCATAATTACCTCTCTATAGTAATCTCTTTGAATTTTGAAATAAGGATCTTATTTTTGGATTTTTTTGAGTCATTTTGAATTTTTAGCAAAGGTTGAGAGCTAGGTTAGCTAGGTTTAGGGATTTAGTCAAGTTTTTTATTTCAAACAATCATCCTTGGCCATAAACTTTGTCCTAGGAAATTAATGTGTTTTAAGTGCAAGAATGATTATGTCCTTATAGTTTAATCTTTCATCCCACATGTACAATCCTTATTAAAACCAAGATTAGATTATAACAAGGTTTAAAATTTCAAGGAACAATTAACTTATCCATTAGTCTTTGCTAGCTTCTCTAAACTACAACATCAAGCTCATATTTCAATAATCCATGATCAACCAAGGTTGATAAGTCATACATGCATTCTTGAACTATGAAGCTCTTGAGTAACTAGATAAAACTTGAGTTGAGAATTGCCCAAAAGGACTTATTTGAAAATAAGGAACAGAGCAAGAGAAAACAAACAAATATAAATAGGCACTATATACAAATAAGGTATAGGAAGGAAAAAATAAATACAAAAATAATAAGAAAGAAACTAAATTAATCCTTACACTAAGTACATAAAGTACTTACCTCCCAGATCAAATGGAAAATTATTTAGTCTACTATAAAACCTTGAAGCAAGATTACTTCCATTCAATGGCCTCTTCCTATTAATAGAAACACTTGCATGCTTGTATCTTATAGGTGATGTAGCTTGGTATCCTATAAGAATTCTTAGATGTATAGATCAAAGATATAAATCTAAGACCCAATCATATTCTTCCTAAATTCTTCTACTTTGCAGTAGGATTGCTAGTTCTACTTCATCTATAGATAGAGAGTGGCTTATATCATATTTACTCAATAATGGTAGCTTGGCTAGTATCCTTAGACTGATGTCTTCATTAGGTTATTTCTGAGGTGGACATGGACTACCAATATTTCAAAAAAAATATTCTAATTCATCCCAAAAGGCTTCTTCATCCTGTTGAATTGAATGAAGCTTATCTAGAATTTTATCATTAGAGACATGATGGCCCCATAATCTTGACCTCTTGATGAAGTCATATGAAAAAATTTAATTTGTTTCCCCTGATTCATCTTCATTTTTGTTGAAGAAAGGTAGTTCTTCTATCTAATTAGGCTCCAACTTATCTTGGTTCAAGACCTCAAAAATAATATTGTCTTTTGGGAACTCCAGATCATTCGTGAAATCCTTAGATGAAGTATCCATGTGTTATTCTATCCCGTCATCTACCATCTCCATCTCTTTAATTTCATTTAAGAATCATGGTATGACCTTTTCTAGTGATCATCTTCTTCAAGAGTATTCTCCACTTCATAAATAAATCTATATGGGTTATCTCTTTGGCTACCTTCTGAAGAAAGATCATCTTGTACTTGATCTATATCTATTTCTAGCAACTCTTCTTCTTCATCTGTAGATGTTCTAATGATGACGTCTTGTTGGTATTTATTTACAATCTCTTTTACATCTTCAAGAATATGAATCATCTCAGATGTAACTTCTTTAATTTTCTCATCTTCATCTTCAAATAGGAAATTAAAGGCTTACATGAAGGATTTAGAAGTTCCTACAAAGTCAGATATCCCTATAACAAAGTCTTGACTAGGCACAATTTTATTTGTATCCCTTTCACCTTGAGATGCTTAAACAACATTGCAATGATCAGCCAATCCATATCACATGAACTCATTTGTAGGTTTTTAGATGATCTATTATTATTGTTATCATGAGACCTATTTAGAGGCCTATTGAACCTTTGAGAAGCATAGTTTTTTTTAGAGCCTTCCCTATATTTCTTACTTGTTTTTGCAACTAAAAAAATTAAGTGCTTAGTTTTTAGAACATTTCTAATATCAAGTCATTTGAATTTTTTGGTGTCTCAGGATCATGAATTAGAGAATCACTATTGGGTAGGGGCATTAGAGTTCCATGATTTTATAGATGAGATTACTTGTAGTGTCATTTAAAAAATCTAAGTTTTGGATAGGATATGTATGACTTTAGGGCAATTGGTTATGAACTAGTGTTAAAGTAGGTATACTAGGAATGACATTCACGATGGGCCAATTTGAATTAACATTAGGTATGGATTATGTCATCTGGACCTAGGGTTGTATATGGTCATTAATGATCATAACTTTGGATTAGGCTTGGGTCAATGTGTTTATGAATAGAAGAGACCTTTTCAAGAACATGGAGGTTATCCTTATAAATTTCTAAGGCTAAAACCTCATTGGGTCTATAAGGAGTTGTGGTTCTATTTAACATTTTTTGAAACCATGTATTAAAGGTTCTAATGGTTTCATTAACATCACTTTTAATTGTGATGAACTATTGATACATGACATAGGGACTAATAATTTTTCCAAATTAATCAATGAAAACATTATTTTAGTCATCCCAAATGGTAATGCAATTTTTTGGAAGGTTAATAAACCATTCATATGTAACATATTTGAAATTAAATGGGAACAATCTACATGCTGCATCTTTATGAATTGCATTTAACAATATCAAAGTGGCCTTTAATTACTTAATATATTCTTTAGTAATGAAAAAAATATTAGGACTTAAAGAAGGAAAATGCCTTTAAATATTTTAAGGAAGATCATGTACTATACCTAGCACATTGATGAAAGAACCACCTAGCCAAGCCATATATTGAACACATGAGTACCTTGAACTGGTGAAGTGTTTAAGACTTTGGCAAATTTTCTCACCTAATACTCACCTTAGGAGGTTCTATATTGTGGCCTTGAAACCTATTTAAAATATGATGCCTTAAACCAAACTTTATAGATTATATTGATTAAGTTCACATGTTAAGCTAATTTTACACAAATACATGTAAAACATGATTATATTTAACTAGATAAGTTTAAAGATACATCTATATTGATAAATGATATGGATATTTTCACCTTTAATCTTGAATGAACTCAAATTTGCAAGGAACTAGTTAGTCTTTGTACAAAATTACTATTACTAACCTTAAACACGTGAAATACATAAAGCATGAACTACCTTCACACTAATATCCATGGATCTCCAAATAATATTGATCTTTGTCTAAAGGAAGAACAAATATTGATCTAATACCATAAATATCAATGATCTTTACATAAATATGCTAAAACAAGCACAAATATGCCAAGAATACATCGATCTTTGATCAAAACATACCAAAATTAGTAAAGATTCTATAAACCCAAAAAGATATAGCTAAAGGCCCTCCTTCTAACACCAATAAAGCTCCTCCTATTGATTCCTAAATGTGTACCACAGGTGCCCAATGTGTTTAGTAAACACTTCTCATTTTAGAATTTAGAGAATTCTACACATGAGTTTCAAGTTGTGATAATCCTATTATCTATTGGTGGAATAGAGGTAGAACAAGTGAATGTTTCACAATATTTATATTATTTGGTAGTTGGGATCCACTATGGACAAATAGTAGATCTATGCAAAATAAGTAGTACACTATGCTAAGGATGGTGAATTATGATTAAGAATAAATCTAAAGACTAATCTAAGATGGATATTTACAATGACCATTAAACTAGAGTGATCCAGTTTTTTTTAAAAAAAGAAAAAGGAAGGGTAGGGAAAAAATAAATGTAGTTGATCTTCATTCTAAACATCATGACAAATTTTAGATTTAAACTAGGCATGCACCTAACCAGTGTATAACATGAAACCTGGTTCACTTTAAAGATTTACCCTTCCAAGAAAATAAAATTATCCCAAATCCAAGAAGAGTAAGAAAATGAAATGAACCTAAATAATTTCAGTCAACCTAACACAGGCACAAGTTAACAACTCTAAAATTAGATATACACACCATAAAATCATAAGAACTATTCAAATCTATAAATTAGAATAAACAAGTGAGAGATAAGCCATAATAACAATAAACATAAGAAAATACTAGACAATCTTTTCAAAATTCCTTACTTATATTAATTATTTCTAATTTAAAAAGTAATTTGTCTCTAAGAACTCCCCCCTCTTTTGATAATTGACGATGATCCTTTTATAAGATAAATGGTATCATGTCAGTCAGTCTCATCCAATTACATTTGTACAAGTGTATAGGACATGTTGAAAATTATGTTGTATTCTAGAACAAATGACCTTTTCCTTCTAGACTAGTTTATAGATAATGTGCTCTTATCAGTTACACATGTCTATACAAAATAATATCCCATTTCAAAATATTATATAAATTTAGTTATAAAAGGAATATTCTCATTTCATCTAACTTTGGGACTCATTGGTTGATTATGGGCTGAATCATCTTTATACAGGTGACAATTCAGCTCTTTGTACTTAATTATGGTAAATATAGGGTCAAGTTAAGGCTTACTTAATGATTTCATAGTGATAAAATAGTGGCAACATTTAGACTTAAGTGACCATTATGCCTTAGATCATGCTTGTATTTTTCCTTTCATGGGTCCACTAGATCTTTAGTTCCTATTGCTTATCTACTTATGTGGCATTGTCCTGGCACTTGCATGAGATCCCTATGGGAACTTCATGGAAACACTTCTTAATGTTTAAAAACATGACCATTTCCATTTGAAAATCTTATTTTATTTCATACCATCAGATCTAGTGGGTATGAATCAATGTAGGTCATTGATCTTTAAAAGGTACTCAAATTTTAATGTGTATTAGGCCCTGAGGTTGTGCCACTTGGCAGTCTCACAGGCCTTATGAGCTCTGTAACCTATTATTTGTTTCATTTATCATTCTTTCACCATGTGGGAGTTCCATTTTAACTTGGAGCTTCATTTAAAAGTCTTGATTTGATATGATCCATTGATCTACATTTGTATGCTTGAACACATACCATTAATCCTTGGTAAGGTGCTCAATGTTTAAACTAAGGTCCATAGCTTGAATTTTCATTCATTGATTTCAATCTATTTGATCATCCCCATCTGATTAAATTTGAACCATTGATCATGATTTAGGTATACAAGTGAGATTGGTTTCATGGATTAGAATCTTTGGCTCATCAGGTATGTCTCATGTCATTCGATTAACTTTGCTCGATTAAATATGGGTCATCAATCCTATAAATAAACATAATTTTTTAGTTAGGACTCATAAATATATGGAAATTAGGAAAAAATATTAAGACTAAAGTCTTATTTATTTTAATAAACATGAATGAGACTTTAAGACTAAGATTTTAGTCTAAGTTATAACTAAAGGACCATGCATATAATAAAGTCATAGTGTAAATTCTTAGCCTAAGGTTTTTATCATATTAATAAATATGATAATCCTTAGGATAAGACTTTAGGATAATCCTTATAATAAAATGACCATGTGATTATTTAGACCAAGATAGGATTTTTAGCCTAAGGTTTGGTTGTGTTGAAAACATGACCAAGACTTAGGATAAAAATTAAACTAAGTCCATGGTATGATAATTATCCCCATTCAAGTTTGAATTAAATTCAAAAAAGGACCTCGGTTAAAATATTTAGGCGTAGCTTAAACATGGATCCAATTAATCTTAAACCCATGGTAATTAAAGATCAGCTTAAACATTAAACATGCTTATTCCCAAATGATATTCCATTGATCGTATAACACAAGCAACAAGTTTTGGTGACATTGGAAGGGGTTGAAGCCATGATCATCCCAAAAGCATGTCCATTAATCCAAGCAAGATAAGTTCCTATAACCAATACAAATATTGAAGTTAAGATATGGGAATAATAAGAACTTAAGTTAAAGCCTCAAATTAATGTTCTCATTTTGTATTGAAAAATAAGGCTTCAATCCAAAGTCTTGGGCTAAGGTTTAAAACATATTAAAATTAGCATGGCACAAAAGAGTCTGATGAAATTAATACCTTAGGGAAATTATCTTAGGCAAATTATTTTGGACCTTTTGGCATTAGGGGAAATGTTTTGGATAAAATGTCCAAAATAATCCTCCTGAAGAGTCACTTGATAGGGAATTTTTTAAGGACAAAAGTCCTGAAGGTAACTTCTCATGGGCAAAGAGCACTCTCAAAAGTTTGAAGGGTAAGTCTAGAGGGAAAGGGGCCATTCCAAAAATCCTAAAGTGTAATCTCGAAGGGAAAGTTTCCATTTCAAAACTTTTGAAGGGTAAATTGCATAGAGGATGAAGGGAATATGCCCTTGGGGATCATTATTTTGGATTTTTTATTAGGGACATATTTTCTAATAACAAAGGTCTAAAGGGTTCTTTTAGAAAACATGAAGGGTATGTTCCCCTCACAAAAATCATGAAGAATATTTTCAAAGAAGTTAAAGGGTACTTTCAAAATCCCAAAGAATAATTAGCCTAAAAAAAAGTCTGAAGGATAATTTGGCCTAAACAAAAAGCCCAAATGGTATGTTTCAAAGGCTTGAAATATAATTTTAGAAAACCCAAAGGTTATGTTCCTTTCACAAAAATCCTCAAGGATATGTTTGGGCAAAATTGGTATCAGAAATATGTTTTAAGATTTCTGCATCAAATAAAATGTCTAAAATGAAAATCCTGAAGGGTTACTTAAAAAAATATGAAGGATCATTTTAATAAACAATAAGTCCAAATAAATATACCAAAATCTAAGTGCAAAGATGCCAAATGACAATTCTATTAGGAAAAAATCTCGATAGAATAAGTTTGCAAGGAAATTATTTCAAAAAAAATGTCCAAAACAATTTTCCTGACATAGATAAGTCCAAAGGATAATTAGCCTTTCACAAAAATCTCAAAGTGTATGTTTCTAAGGCTTGAAGGATCAATTTAGAAAACCCAAAGGGTATGTTCTTTCCACAAAAAGTTCAAAGGATAAGTTTTGACAAAATTATTCAGGACAAAATTTTGAAGGGCACTTGGACAAAGTATCTAAAACATAAACCCCAAAGGGTAACTCATTTAGGAAAAAGCTATGAGGGAAAATATTGAAAAGACATTTCTAAAATATAAAAAATGACAGTTATAAACATAACAGAAGGACTCTATGTATAGATTAGACCCCATGAATAATATAAAGGTCCTAAAGGGAGGCTTAGTACATAAAAGGGATTAAGCATGGATGTTAGACTAAGTTTTTTTCATGTTGAAGACATGACTAAGACTTAGGAAATAAAAATAAACTAAGCCCATAATATTATTTAAAAGGTTCCCACATAAAAAGCTCTTGCCAGATTCAAATTTGAATTTAAAAGGTCTAGGTAAAAAATTGGGCTATATTTTCAAAATCTTAATCATTTATAGACCAAGGATAGTAAACGATCAATTAAACATTGAAGCACAAAATCCATAAGCATGTTCATTCCCATGTGGGCACCATTAAATATATAACATAAATTACAAATATCTAATGTTAGAACTCTAGATGGCAATCTATAACCATGAATAAATATGTTAACCAAACTAGGTGTGGATGATCTTCAAATAAAAATAATTTTCAAACATGCTAATGACACTCTGATCAAGAGAATATTTAGTTTTAGGGTACAAATTTACATAATTTGACATATGGGTCCCCATTTTTTATAAATGAGGGTATGTTAACCTCAACGGTACCCTAAGCCTTTCTTGACACTTAAAATCTTGAGTAAGAGTATAAATATCAAGAATATTTTGGAATTTAAGAGAAGCAAGAGAGTGAAGAAGAGATTGAAAGTAACATGGCTAGGCAACATGCTTTCCCAAATTTTAATACTATAAATCCCATAAAACTTATTTCCTATGATGGTATCCCTCCTAATTCCACCAAGAGTGTCACTACTTTCAATGGGGAAGGTCCTATCACCCCAAGTGAACCCATTAGAGACATATCAAACTTTTGAAATTTTTATAATATCAGAAAAATTAGCATAAAAATCAGATTGCTTGCCATGTCCATTAAGGGAAAAGCCCTTGATTGGCATAGAAAATTTCTAGGAGGACACATTACTATGTGGGATGAATTTGAGGATTTGTTGACTAAAATATTTGAAGATAAGAGTGATCATATCACATTGATCCATCAACTAAATGTCATCCAAAGAGGGCCTAAGGAATCCATGCATGATTTAAATGAAATGTGAAAAAGGACATGGAATAGGATTCCACCTCCCATTATACCCCTTAAAATTTTTGTTTTTAAAACCTACCTCAGAGCTACTGGGACAAATATAACTATCATTTTGTAATCCATGGGAGGGTATACCTTGCTTGATGCCTATGATGTGGCTATTAGAGTTGAGAATGGTTTGATCTAAGATGGTAAAATCCATCCAAAGGTCTCAATTACTATCTTTCATAACATGTCAACTACCCATCCAATCCTTGATCCATTTCCAATTCTAAATAGAAAGTCTAAAGATGCTCTAAATAAATTAGATGATGTAATTTATTGGTAAAAAAATATAAGGCCTTAAAAGATTCAACTAGGTAATCAAATCAACATATTGGAGCTTACCAAAAATCTTTATATTACCCTTCATAAGAAAAAATGTTTAAAACTCAACATAATGGTCAAGATAAGGAATAAGTTCAACCTAATTTCAATAGGTCACCTAATGCCTACAAACCAAATTTTTCTCACACCTCAAGAGCCATGGTTCCAGTCCATAGTAACCTAGTTCAAAGAGAAGAATGGACAAATTCATGGGGGAAGCCTCAAGGTTAGTACATGAAATTATAATAAGGTGTAAGGTCAAGTTTTTTTTTATCAAGAAGGTACTACTCCTTGAAATCAGAATATGATAGTTTTATACAAGCAAAATCAAGTGGAAAGTGTAGTAATTTAGGAGCAAGCTTTATGAACTACCAAATAGAGGATAGATTTTTCCTAAATTAGATTACCTTATTTGAATACAACACAAGATAAAAGATAATAGATTTGTTAAATGATAAATATGTGGATATACCTCCAAACAAGCCCCCTTTAAGGCAACAAGGTATGGATGAAAATATGGTAGCCTCTACAAGTCTTGTACCTCTTCAAAATTAGAACTTAGGAAAGGTGGTCAAACCTTCATTACCTCAATATCATGGTACTACATCAAATCCAAGGATGAAATAAAAATACAATATATCCCCTTTGAATATTATTTACTCCTTAAAAAACATAGAAATAAGAATATCCCTTTGGAAGGTACTCCATATGCCTAGTCAAAAGCAGTTACTCCAAGATCAATTATCCCAACTCCATATTCCCCCCCACAACTAGTAAAGTATATTAGGTTATCCATCACAAATTCACCTAATAATATTTTTAAACCTCCCAACAAGTCTATAACCCCCACACTTTTATATCTTACCGTCATTATGGGAGATAATCTGGTCCATAATTACATTATGGATAGTGGGGCAAGTACTTCAGTCATGCTAAACTAGTTACAGACAAGTTGGGATTGAAGTATGAGCCTTATAAAATATTAGTTTTATATCTTGATATAACACCATCCAGCACTTTATCACTCATCAAAGGCTTGAAAGTGTTCTTGCATGACTTCCCAAGTGTTCCAATTCTACATGACATAGTGGTGGTGGATTTACCTGAACACTTTGGTTATTTTCCTATCAAGAGACTTCACTACCAAGATAGGAGGCTATGTTGATATTTATTGGTTTTTATAATGATTTATGGAACTAAAGTGACAATAATAACACAACCATTGGACAATTTCCATATTGAACCATATATGTAAACTAGTTCCAATTTAAATTGCACTATCAATGAGCAAGAGGAGCATACCATAAATGATGGAGCATCTTCCCCTCTTGAAGTTATTTATGATCTATTCTTAGATGAATATGGTGATAAGACATATGAGTATGATTGATATGATTTAATTTAAGAGACATTTTTTTCTAAATATATCATTCATGATGAGGGTGATGAGCATCCTAAGGTAAGTCTTGATGTTTTCCTTATATAAGCTTCATAGGGTGACTAATTTCTTCATATGAATGATGATGATGAATTTTAAAGTATGATGTATCATGATAATGAATAATATGGTACAATTATACTTGCCAAAGATGAATAATTTCATGAGTGTGATTTTCATGAAGAGTTTGATGATCTATGGGAGCAATTCCATGCCATAATGAAAGAGTTTAAACAAGTGGCTCAATTGTCCTCTCTAAAGAACATGAACTTGATAGTAAGGCCATTGGTAGACCTAATGAGCATAAATAGGAGTGTCAAGTCACTATCAATAAGGATATATTCTTGAAGGAATGTAATCAATCCAAGGCAAAAAATTTTGTGGTTGAAGAGCAACTTAGGCCTCAATCTGACATTGAGTCACTCAAAGACATGATTGGCGAGCAAGAAGGCAAGTATGATGGCCATATACATCAAGTATATCATGGAATAAATTATTATGAAGTTGAAAAAATTATCATGACTATAAATAAGTAGATTGACAAGCATCAAATGATCATAAAAGGGATCGAGCAGGTTGTACTATCAAATAGACTTCAAGAGAAGCTAAGAGGACTATTCAATAGAGTTTCAAGTGATTCACTTAAAACTATAATTGGTCACATGAGAAGGCTTCAAAAGTAAATTTTATATGACAAACATCCATCATATGGTGATTTATTCTCATAGATCAACTGTGACTCAATAAATATTATTTTTGACCCTATTTAAAGCAAGAAGAACTGTTTCATCACCTCAAATAGAGGACTGCACTTATTAGGTTAGATGTGTATTTTTTGTTCTTTGTGTGTGGATTCCATAAATTCCTTTGGTGTAGTATGTTTTTACTTATTTTTTTGTTTTTGGTGTGAGTTTTAGATATTTTGAAGGCATATCAATTTTATATTGTAGCATAAGAGTGGCTCCATTTCCCAATGGGAGGATAGGACCACTGGTCCATTAGCATTGCAGGCATGCTTCCCCTCTAAATCACCAAATTATTGACCAAATTTTGGCCTGAAATCAAAATTGGTCATCCCCTCTAGGGTAAAAATTTACAAATTTGTGAAAAACCTATATATAGTTTTGTCATGGTCTTTTCATGGTCCTAAAGGGTTCCATATGGTCATATTTATTCTTGTCTAGCCTTGTCCAAGTTTTAGTCTTATGTTCACTTGTCTAGTAATATAGGTCAATTACAAGGTCGTGATGTTGTCAAAAATTATCAAAGGTTTAGCATGGTTTTAGGTCATTATAAAAGGTTATTTAGGTGTCATTAAGATCATAATATCATGCACTAACCTTTTATTTGGATCTTATATGTAAAAATGACAATTCGGCCACCTTTTAGCCTATATGGAGGATTTTCACATACTAATAAAAGAATAAAACATTTAAAGAAGATTTTAAATGTACTTGATGTCATAAAAAAGTTAGTTAATGTTTAACGATATTCAGAGATTGGCAACATCTAGAGTTCAATGCCTAAACTAAGTAAAATAACACTTTACAAACACTTTTAGGCACTTGCACATCCTTTAAAGATTATATTTAAGTTTTAAATATTTTATAAGTGTCCATTAAGATCCATTATATCATTTTCAAGATTTTTACCAAGTTTCATGTCGAACTAAGACTTTAGACATTATCTCTCCTCCATCGTTACCCTCACAAGATCAAAAAGACAAATGTGAAGTGAATGGTATGGCCAAGAGATAGATTTAGGAGATTAAACTTTAGAATTTTTTAGGGGTCCTAGTAATATTTAAATATTTTAAATTATTTTTCAAATTTATGTCCCGTTATTTACGAATAATAGATAAGAGTGATAATAGTCACTATGTCCTATCTATCCAAGTAGGGTTTGTTCTTGCATCTATTTCTCCAATTTATAATTCAATGTATAATAATGGTTTTGAGTAATTTTTTAGATGTAAATTATCTCATTTTCATGGTGGTTTCATTAGATAACTCCTCTCCATGCAGTGTCTTCACTTGGATGAAAAGTGTTTTGATGTACAAGGTCTTTCAATTAATCATTCTGCAAGTTTTATTTTGTCTGAGATATTTGTCATCTTTAAAGGTTAAAAATGATTCATAAATCATGGAATATACCTCAAATTCATTTATTTCATGTGATTTTAGTCTGATATGTTACTATTTTCCATATTATTCAAGTGTGATTCTCTTTGGGCATATGGCCTATGTTATGCAATCCACTACATGTTTGATTATCAAAATTGGCTCAAATATCAATGATATATCATAATGTAATATTATAAGATATTATTTCACTAATTAAAGTATATAAATATGAATATAGTATTACATATATACCATATAATGAGATTCACAAGTGTTTTCTTCCATACATAGGCATGTACAAATTAAAAAAGTAAGTTGAAGGTGACATGATGCTTTATCATAAGCTATGTGAGCCATTGAAATAATGATAAGTGAGAAGTGGTTTTATAGTGCCTAGAAGTTAAATAAATAAAGAAGTGTATTTGTATACCTAAATAAAAAAAGTAGTGACCTATAGGCCCTAAGCCTATAGGTCCTCATTTTGTATTAAATCAACATCAAATATAGACAAGAACATCCAAATAAGGACTTGACTACAATATAAAATGAAATAGTTCACAGAAAAGATAAATATGCCTAAGTATTTATACATTAAAGAGATGTTCAAGGGTCTAACTAAGCTCAGAATCGTAAGACACAGCTTTTGGACCATGTATGAAATAGAGATGGTCAAGATTTTTACTGAGCTAAGAAGTCTATAAACTCTACCTATGTAGTGGGATAAACTCCTTTGGTTTGTATAACTTCAAGATCCATGACAATGAGAAGTTTAACTTCCAACCTAGTACTAAATATGCCCTAAAGGTCATCTATAAGTTTATATGGACCTGAGATATCAGTCCAACATCATACCTAAAATAAAGAAGTAGAGTATGTATAAAATATGATTAATACCTAACTATGACTCTAAGTTAAGAACCATTGGTATGACCATAAATTATAATTTGAATACTTTGATACCCCTAGATGCAACCAAATGATCCTAAATGGGAACCTAAAGGTTGTTAGTTGATCTTGAAGAAGGGGCTAAGGTGTTTGAAAATATATTTTATCCTAATTGTGACTTCAAACAACTTTAAGATCCAAAATAAGATTAGTGATGTGGAAGTGTTTCCTAAACATATAATGTATTCAAATACCCTAAAAGGAACATATAGGATACAAGTCAATATAAGTTGATTATAAGCCTAAAGATATGAATAAAGCATGGTGAAAAGCTTTGAAACCTATTCAAATTTGATAATAATTCATAAGGTCACTTGGATATAGAAAGGAAACATGTTTAAGTGACTGTATAGGATTGGTAAAACTAAGTTCAAAGTCTCCATAAATAATCAATCAACACATTTAGGTGTACCTACTCTTCATGAGGCATTTTTTCTAATTTGAGAAATTTAAAGTCCTGTGATAGGTCTAAATAGATGAAATTAGTTGATTGTGGTTTCATAATGTTAGTGTTATCTTCATATAACCCTTAGACTCTAGTGAGAAAGATGGAATGTTGACGAGACCCTATTAAGGCCTAATAATTATAACATCATGCATAGACCATACAATATAGTCATTCTTAATCAAGTGGCTTATTGAAGATGATGTAATGTTATGAAGGTTTTGAGTAGTTCAAGATTATGGTGTAGAGTCTCCAAGACAATCCATGGGTATAACAAAGAAAATAAATGTTATTTTTCACCATAAATCCTTCAAACACCCCTCATGCATGACTTAATTTCAAGGTAGGTTTTCTCCATCTTGTTGTGACATTGACCTTATGAATAGAGAAGGCTGGTTTTCTAAACAAGTATTAGGGTCTCCACACAACATTCTTGAGGCATCATTTGATTGTTTGGATCTACCACTTTCATGAAAAAAACTAAGAGTCCAAAACCCTCTCAAATGGATTGCTTATAACCCAAAGAGTACCTTATCACACTTGAAAATTTCATGAGGATTTTTATGAGATCCAGTGGTGATTAGAGGTGATGGATGTGTCCCCTAATTAAATATTGTGGCATTAGGAAGGAGAAATAGGATGTGTTCTTTATGAAAAATACTTAAAAATGAAATGTGCTCAAAACCCTCTTAAAACTCTGATAGTGACTAGTCAATAAAAATATAAATATAAAGAACATTTAGTGACATGTGTTTCTATTGAAACCTATTTTATGTTTTTAATTAATCCAATTAGGTTATCCATATATACTTTTTTTTTACTTGTAATTGTAAGGACTATAATAAATGCCCTATTTTGCATGGTTTTTAGTGTTTTTAGGGGTTTTGATCAAAGGTTAACTTTAAAATAATTGGATGAGGTAAATATGGATGTTTTAAACCTATTAAATTCCAATAATATTCACAATATATTATATAAATGGTCAAATTAAGATCATTTTTCAAGGCAATCTCAAACAAGCTTAAAATGAGACTAGGTGGCAATGTTATTTCATGGTTATCATACTTCCACATGGTATCAAGATATAAAAATTGACATTTAGGTTTTTTATATCATATTAAAATTTAATCACACACTTTTGGGTTATTTAAAATGTGTGGGAGAGGTCTGGTGTAGGAAAATAGTGTTCTAGGTGAGGAGGCCTAATTAATGATAGATAAAGGCAAAAAAATAATGGACTTCCACGCAAAGTCAAGACATGAAGATTTAACATGAAGATTTAATTCCATAATAATTCCTATAATATTATCTTGGTTTTTCATTACCATCAATAAATTATCCTATACAAGGAGGTTTACAAGTTTTCAGGGTTACAAGGAAAATAAGCCTAGTGAGAGCTTAAGGAGCAAAATAGAATCTTAGGAGTTGTTCCAATAACCAAAATGGTTTTTTTCAGGTATTATAATATATTTTAATATCATCCATGGATAAATAATTACTTTAATAAGATTAAATTGAGTTTTGAGCCACTTGGACTAAGCTATGCATGGGAAATGGAGAGTTTCAAGACACCTATTCACATGAATAATGAAATGTTAGATATTAGGAGTTAATTAAGGCATGATAAGTGTCCAATTATTTTATATTAATGAATTTATTACAAAATTATGATTTATTACTCCATTTTTCACTCTTATTATGCAAAGAAGGATAATTTTCAAGAATCTAGTCAAGGTGTCTAGCCAACTTCTAACTTTTATACCACATGGAGGGTTGGAGCATCTTTATGAATGAGAAACATGGATTTTTAGGTTTTTATATAAATTTAACATAACCCCATTTATTTTTTAAACTCAGATGGACAGTTTTCAATTATCTTCTACTATGCCTCTATCTCTCTCTTCATAATTATTTATATAAGTAGCCACTTTTGGATTTGTAATGAATCCACATCTAGTATGGAAAATACCATATAGTTTGAGTAATAATTTTTAATTTGAAAAAAATATTTAAATATGGTTTTTATTTCTTAAATTCTTTCCTAATGGTGTGAATTAGTTCATAGTTGAATGATAAGTGATATTCTTCTCTCCTTGTGTTCATCTTACCCTTTCATGTTTTGTGCAAGTAGTCTACCCTCTAATAGGTCACATGAAGTGTAGTTAGTGTTATTTTATGTATTTAAGTGTAATTAAGAGTAATAGTGTCTAAAATGATACCTATTATTCATCTACCTTGATAAATACATTGCATCTTACCTTCATGTTAAAATACTTATGTTAGAGAAACTTTGAATGTTGAGATCATTTTTATGAATCACATTTCATAGTGCAAGTTCATGGTAGTATTTTGGAGTTAAAATTGGTGCATCATCTCATTAAATTAGGTTTATTTCATGTTTCTCTCTCCCTTTTCATCCAAACATGTTAGTATCATAGTTGATGAGCTTAAATAGATATATGAAGGGAGATAGCCCTATCAACTAGAGGTTTATTCCTACTATAGATAGCCCACATGTCTAGAGGTAATCCCATTGTTTCACTCAATTGTATTAGGCTTTAAATATCTCTCCAAGTGTGAAAAATTTAGTAACACAACCACCAAAAGTTTAATTGGAATTTTGATGATAAACTTTAGAGTTTCCTCAAGATAGTCAACATGGCCAAGAATGTTAATTATGCACACATAATGATCAATTTTAGGTGTAATGTATTTATAGTAACTCATTCCATTAAAATATTTATATCCATTTTATTTTGGATTTACACATGCCAATTCTATTTGCATAAAATTTTCCAAGGCCTTTTTAACTCTCTCTCTCTCTCTCTCTCTCTCTCTCTCTCTCTCTCTCTCTCTCTCTCTCTCTCTCTCTCTCTCTCTCTCTCTCTCTCTCTCTCTCTCTCTCTCTCTCTCTCTCTCTCTCTCTCTCTCTCTCTCTCTCTCTCTCTCTCTCTCTCTCTCTCTCTCTCTCTCTCTCTCTCTCTCTCTCTCTCTCTCTCCACACACACATATGGAAGAGGGGTTTTTTAAAGAGAAATATTGTAAATTGATAGTTAAACCTCACTCAAAACCCATGATAGTTATCTTTCCATTGCTTATCACCATCATTATCAACCCTTAATGATATAAAATGTATAATCAAAGAACCTTCCACCTTGTAAGGATCATTTTAGATAATATGGACTTAGGCTTCCTAATCTGGATTTGAGAGAATGTTAAGAAAATAATAGTTTTCATATTTTCCAATAGATTGGTCTCAAAGTATGGTAATGATTTTAATATATTTCCCATATATTTCATTCTATAAATGTTTTATTTTCTTGGAATTTTTATAATTTTTTTTGGAGTTGGACTAGTAGAAATGGTCCCTTTGTAAGTTGTGTATCCCTTTCTGATTGATGCAAGTCATGTAAATTAAAAATGAAATCTACATGACACAAATTAAATGAGATATAATTTGGTTGCAATAGGATTCCATGTTTGATGTGTAGCTTGACAAACCTTTGAATAAACTCAATGTATCTAAAGATAAATTAAGTTTATTATGGAAATTTTGATTGGGTGTTGGAAGATGCATGAAAACAAATCCCTTAAACTTGGAAAACATTTTATTTGGATTTTATCTCGATTTTCTATCTCATTTACACCTGAGAGGAATTGATCCACTTATATATTCATCCACTCTATCAAGAGGAATATAATTTCCTTTAGGAAATAAAAAAGTCTCATTCAAGCTCATAGTAGCTTGTGGCTTTAGTATAAGAAGACTATAGATTATTAGTGGGGACCCACCACACATTAATTTATTGATATTGATGATTCAACATAGGTTAATATTGGTGTTGTATATCTCAATAAGTATGACCCCATAATTACATTACACAAACTTATTTTGACTATGGAGTATGAAAGTGATGAAATATTTAAAGTTGAGCTAGGCAATGATGGTGATAAGGAATGGAAAGCTAGTAATCATATGTTTCTAGTCAATTTTAACTATTGATTTAAAATATTTCACTTTAGATACTCATATAAAAATTATTAAAGTTGTCAATAACCTCAAATTATGTGATGGTAAATGAGGTCGACATGGGCTTGAGTTTAAACACAAACATTCATCCATTGAGAAATATTAAATTAAATACCTACCTTAAATATGGTTCTATTTTTTTATATGGGTAATTTCGTTTATGATATCATAAAAAATACCTTGTAATTACCCATCACCATCATCACTCATTGCACCTTTAAATCATTCACTATTTTCATGTTTTGTATGGTGTTTCCTTTCTTCCATGGGTATGAACATGGTGTAAAGTATGAAAATGATTTTTCATCAAACACATCATTCATGCATGTATTAAATATATAAAATACCTTGTTTTAATCATCTTTTAATATAATTTCTCAAAATTTTCATAGATCCCATGTCTTTTGGTGTGTTTATATCTTTTTAATTTGAGTATCTTGCAACAAACACCTTACCATTTGAACCTCACCACACCTCCACACATTTGCATATATGTTTGATAAAATAACATTATTCATAAATTTTTTAGGATCTAACCTAACTCTATTTTCCTATTTAATCTACAAACACCAAGAAAAGACATCCACATAATGACCACATGTTTAATTAGGATTTTAATGATAAAGTTTTGATTTTCCCCAGGATATTTAGCATTTATAATAATTTTAACCATGAATACATAATGATCAATTTTAGTTTTAATAAATTTATATTTACTCATACTTTGGAAGTATTTATATCATTGGATTTTAGATTTACACCTAATAATTCCATTAGCATAAATTTTTCTAAGGCCTTCTCAAAAAACCCACTTTATGCATCTCTCTTTATATATAGTGAAGAGGGGTTACATAAAGTGAAAGAATGTAAATCAATAGTTAAAAATCAATTAAAACCCATTATAACTAACTTTCCATTTCTTCTCAACATTATCATTGACCCTTCATGATATACATTTTCCAGTCAAATAAATTGTCATCTTGTAAGTTGTATATTCCTTTCAGGTGGATACAATTCATGTAAATTCTAAATGTAATCTACATCACACAAATTCAATGAGAGATAATTTTATTTTGATAGGGATTTAATTTTTATGTGTGACTCGATAAACCTTTCAATAAAATCAATGTAGATAAAAACAAAGTAAGTTTGTTATGAAGGATTATGATTGAGTGATTGAGGATACATGACAACAAATCACTTGGACTTGGACAACTTGTTATTTGGTTTTTCTCTTAAATTTATATCTCCTTTACACATAAGAGTAATTGATCCACTTACATCATCATACACTCTATCAAGAGTAATATAATTTACTTTAGGAAATAAAAAATGGTCATTCAAGCTCACAATGGATTGTGGCTTTAATATAGGAAGACTATATATTATTGGTGGCAACCCACCACACATTGAGATGTTAATCTTGAAAATGCCACATAGGTTGATCTTCGTGATTCATATATTGATCAATATATCCACACAATTAATTTACATGAACTTATTTTTACATCCAAATACATTTTTATAGAGTATGAAAGTAATGGAATATTTAAATGTGAGCTAGGAGATAATGGTGAGAAGTAATAAAAAGTTAGTAATCATATTTTTATAGTTAGGTGTAACTATTGATTTACAATATTTCAATTTTCACACCCTGTTTAACAACTATTAGATTCACCAATAACCTTAAATTATGTAATGATAATCAAGGTGAACATGGGCATGTAACCATCAAAAAACACTAAATTAAAAAACTACCATAAATATAGGTCTTGTGTTTAATATGGGCCCCTTGATGTACAATATATTTGGAAACACCTTGTCATTACCCCTCACTATCGTCACTCATCTCACCTTTAAACTATTCATTATTTTCATTTTCTCTATGGTGTTATATTTCTTCTAAGGGTATGAACATGGTGTAGAGTACAGAAATAATTTTTTATCAATCACATCATTTAGTAAATGTTTTAAATATATAAAATATCATATTAACTTCATATTTAAAGATAATTTCTTCAACTTTACATAGATCTCATGTTTATGGGTACTTTGTATCTTTTTAGTTCCTTGGTTTTGCATCAAATCCATTACCATTTGATATTCGCCCACCTCCCCACCTTTGAATATATATTTGATAAAATAAAATTATCACAAAATTTTTAGGATCCAACCTAACTCTACATTCTTATGTGGTCTAAAAACACCAAGAAAATGCATCCACATAACCACCATAGGTTTAATTATAATTTTGATGTTAAAGTTTAGAGATTCTCCAGGATAGTCATCACAACCAAGAATGTTAACCATGCAAACATAATGATAAATTTTAGGTATAATTAATTTATATTCATTAGCTCAATTAAATTATTTATATCCCTTGGAATATGGATTTACACTTACCTATTCCATTTGCATAAAATTTTCCAAGGCTTTTTTAACAAACTCACTTTGTGTATCTCTCTCTCTCTCTCTACATATATATATGGAAGATGGGTTTTATAAATTTAAAGAGTGTAAATAAACATTTAAACCTCACTCAAAACCCATGATAACTAACTAAACATTGTTTATCACCATCATTGTCAACCCTTCACAATAGAAAATGTCTAATCAAAGAACCCACCACCTTGTAATCTATGTATCTGTTTTTGATTAAGGGACATTTGTATGTCAAAAACACAACTCAATATGTTTAAATCAAGTGAAATTTGTATTTTATATTTTAAGATCCCAATTGTTGGTGATCAATTTTTTTCTTCAATGGGTTGCAGTGGCACTAGAAAAATTTAAAGTGACCAAGAGAAATTTAGAATTTTAGGTTTAGGATTTGGATAAAAATTTGAAGTGGGCATGGGTACATATAATCAATATCAAGATTGATATTTTAAAATTTCAAACCATTTATTCTTATTTAACTATCGATTATTTATAGATTAGTAATCATGGGTTTCAATCTAGAGGTTTCACTATCAATTTACACTCTTTCTTTTTATAAAACCCATCTTACTAATATAGAAACTACACACACACACACACACACACATATCATATTTGAATATATTAAAAATTGGTTATTATATAATTATTATATAATATATATCAATATTAAATATAATTTATATAAATATTATATCATATAATATATATTATAAATAAATATTTTATATTTTATATTTAAATATTATATTATATAATATATAATTAAATATTCCATTCATGTGATTTAAAATCAAGGTTAAGTTTAATAAAACACTATTCTCTTCCCATTATTTTCTATGGAAGTTATTTTCTCTCCTAGTAGAGTAAAAAAAAATCCTCTTATATGAAGGTTTAATGTGGTGTTGGTGGTGGTAGTGTTAACTTGAATGATTATTTTCAGGCTCGCTAGGTTATTCCATAGAATTTTTGCACTTATTTTCATCATTATCAAAGTGCAAGATAAGTGTTAAAATGTTTGATTTTTGTTTTTATTTATTTGGATATAAATTTGTTCACCTTTAGTCATGATATTCAATCTAAAATATTCATGTGATTAATTCAAACCCTAACATAGGATTTGTGGATAGTTTATTTTCACATATACAAAAAAATGATGGTGCCAATGAATATAGTTGTATGTCCTTGTAAATATAATTGTATGTATTTGTAATTGTATTTTAGGATCATATTCTTGGCATTCACATTGTCATGAGTTATTCTTAAAAAAAAACTACTAAAATAGATATAGGAAAAAATATGCAGATGGTCCTAATCAATAATAGTTTCATACTCTCCTCCCTATATTAGGATAAAGTGATGTCTATCATATGAATCATATTCTTAAGTTTATATTCTGACAAGAATAACATAATCCCACTTCATCATTTATGAGAAAAACTGATCGTGAAATCAAGATTGAGTATGATCAGATAAACACCAAGTAGGAGTGCAATGATAGGATGTAATGCATTTAAACCAAGTCATATTAAGGCATTTCAAATTCACAATTTATAATGTGAAGTTTAAACAACATGTGAGGATACTTTGAAGTTTATATCTCAAATGGTTTATACAATTAGTGAGATCAAAAATAGAATCTAAGTTTTTAAAAGTATATATATCTTTTAGAAGTCATTGGATCTAATTCTCAAGGAGAGACTTGATGTCCCTTCAAATTAAGCATCATACTCTATAATTATCATTTTTTAAGAGTGGCTTAGTTAAGGTTTCAATTCCTTCCAAACAAGAATTTTTGTGCTTATCACAAGTGCACATGACATTCGACTATAAAATGTCAAGTAATGCAATAAAAGAGTGAAAAATGATGTAGGTATACCTCTTATATGTCTCTTTCACTAGATCCTCTATAAACTAAATTCAAGAAACACACAATCAAATTTTTATTTATGCATCTTTATTTTATACCAATTATTTTATTGGTATATTTTTTATTTATTAAAATAGGATTGTGACTTTCTTTATTATCTTATTTTCTTTTTAATAAGATTCAAATCTTGCTCAAATTAGAAAATTTAATTAATACTATCCAATCTATTATACAATTATTCTTAACATGGCCCCTTAAATAATACAACTCAATCTTATCATTAGGTCTGAAACTCTCTTAATTAGGCACTTATCCTATTCTTGAGATTGTTAACTGATCTTTCAATGGATTTTAATCATGAAATATAT